>QYAP01000310.1:0-46365 GCA_003988905.1 Hymenotorrendiella dingleyae
ATAATGTGTTGTGGTTGTTTAATTGTGTTCCAAAGTGATGGGTGGTGGGGAAGTGCGCCGCTCGGTGATATGCGCCGCTCGGTGATAAACCACGTTATAGGCCTTTGAATCCTTTTTTATTCTATAACGTCATCATAAATTAATATATAAATTAAATATTCGATCGATTTAGCTAAAGTTTAGTTTGGTGGAGGAATAATATGCATTAATAGGTGGTAACACGTACGCATAAGAGGAAGGAGAAGGAGAAGGAGTAGATGAGGTAGTAAGGTAGTAGGGTAAAGGTAGATAGAAGCTATTTAGGGTAGCCGGTAGCAGGGTAGTAGGGTAGTAGGGTAGAAGGGTAGAGGTAAGTTTAAGCTATATTATACTTTTATTTATATTTTATGTAAAGATGTGAAAACGTGAAGGCGTATATATAGTGTTACGTAGGTGGAATAGTATTCCTAAAATATGGGGGTATCTTAATATTTTTATGCTTTCACGTAAAGTGTTTGTACGTGAAGGTACGTGTGCGAATGTGAAATGAGTTTTTTGCTGATGCTGCTAATAAGTACGGAACAGGACCACTGAAATCTATCTCTGACCATATGCTTCATACCTTCTTTTCTGGTCGTCCATCTGTCATGAACCGCCCTCACTTGCGTTAGTACCACCCTCTTCGTGCACCTAAGCCAAAAGTTAATTGCGTTGCTTACTTTCGCGGTGTGACCAATTTAGTTGTCAATATTTGTTTCGTCCGTCCAGAGTACCGCCGGCGTGGAGCTGGAAGTCTGATGATGGAATGGGGTTGCAAGATTGCCGATGAAATGGGCCTAGAAGCCTTTGTCGAGTCTACCAACGATGGTCGTGAGTTATACAAAGCTCATGGGTTTGTTCCTGTTCGGTCTTTTCTCCTTGATCCGCAGCCTTCGACAGAAGAACAAGGAAGAGACCCTGAATGGCTGGAACTCAAGAAGCAAATTACTCCTGAGCCGTATCAAGTGTGGCTTATGTGGAGACCTCAAGGTGGAAAGTTTGAAGAGGGAAAAACAACTTTCCCCTGGGAGAATTGAAATCTATGACAAAATCTGGATGGGTTTTTATCTTGTTTTCGCTGTGTTGAATGTAGAAAGGAATAAAAGCGAGCAACAGGCCGCGGTTCGGGCGTTTATCTGCTGTATCTAACTGATGGATGAAATACCAACGTCTGTAACAGCTCGTCTAGTACTGGCATGATATGATTACTCAACTTACTCGCATCGCGAGGATTCACGGTCAGTCGTTTAATATTTCCAAGTGTCTCCATATCTCAGAATGCCATATGCTTTTCTTGAACCAGCAAGCAGAGGCAGCTTGCCATTATCAAAGTATTATTGAATGGGGGGGAAGCCTCCCTTTGTCATCGGTATACCGTATTAATTGGTTTAGAGCGCCACCCCTTTCCCATTTTAACCTCCATTCTCTTAAATACCCTAGCACAACAAGGGTGAAAAGAACAAGAGGCTCAGTTTTCGGGAGAGGATTCATTCGCGGAAGAAACTCTCCCGACAATCACAATTCTCTTTAATGGTCTGGCACAATAAGATCAAAAACGGGAGAGGGGGGGCGCTCTAAACCAATTAATACGGTATACCGTATATCAATCGCGGCACTCTAGCTGCTTCCAATCTTTTTGATGCGGTCCTAACAAGCGCCGAAATAATAAAAGTATAAGATTATCTCTTATTTGTGTAGCAGTGGTGGCGAAGGAAGCGCACGTTTATGCCAGGGGGGGCTGGTCACGCGCTTCACGGGATCTTCAAGCTCAGACAGTTGCTCATAGCTATCCCTTTGGACAGTTCAAACGTCTAGCGATAGGAACACCGACTGTTGCATCTATTCCTGTCTTTTCCAGCTCAGCGGGACCAGGCGGGGGAGGAAGCAATTGTATAATGGGTACGCTACCCGAGGCCGGTCAAACGCGGCAATATGCTTGATGCAGCACCAACCATCCCCCTTTTGGCTAGCCCGTAGATGCGCCCAAGAAACGCGACGTGAGGCTATTTGCACTTTCCGTGTTATCAAATGTCAATACTGGCTCCCAGGGAGTTGATCAACCGATTTAAAAAAAAAATCTGGACCATTTCATATGCTGACACCCAGTGCCGCACTGCCGAATTAGCGACGCTACCTGTCCGCCGCCTGTTTACTAATTCTAACTGATACCAGTCCGGCTCAGCCTATTGAAGATAGTTATTACCAGCATTGGACATGATCATGGCAGCGGGAGCTACCCAGGGTCATACGCCACACGAAAGGATGAGTGTGACTGTACAAAAAGGACTCAGTGTCAAAAGGCCATTCTTATGCATTCTTTGCAAACCTTACACTCTTTCGGAGGCAGTAACGGTCGTTAAATGGACGCATCAAAAGTTAGTTCTCCTAAACTTATTACTACAATCGAACAATACGGGGCGTGAACATTTCTATTCTCAAGGGACATTAAAGGAGGGAAAGCCAAGAAGCTCGCGATCATGTCGAGCAACACTATCATATCGGATGATATTATCGGGTTGAATACCACCATTCCAGCTACCCCTCTCTGCCTCAACACAGTATGCCTCAAAATCCCGTTGTTAATGGTTATTGTTTTCTCGGTTATGTGCATTTCATTGCTCGCTGTGGGATGCTTCGGCTACGGGAACGAATACGCTCGGCGACGCATTTTTCGTCAGTTCAATCTGCGCGATGTATCTCGGGACGAAATTGATAAAAAAAAGGACCACATGGTATGTTCAAGAAACAAAGCACTCGTTACCCTCCCCAAAGAACGATACTGAGGTGCGCTTTCGAAAACAGTGGATGAGATACCAGCGGTATTATAGGCTATCTTCCTCGGAATCTCCGGAAGTTCAAGACCCAGATGTGCCTGTCGAGCGCAAAATATTTTCGGAAGAGGAGCTACATTAGTTCAACTTTTATTTGGCGTGGGAAGAGTTCTTGAAATGGCGCGAGACCAATGACGATCGAGTTAAACCGCGGAGGTTCAAAGGCAGTTTAGCTCCGAGAGAGGCGTTCTTGCACGGAAAAACGTTTTGAGATCAAATCTATTTGATGTCAATTTAAAAACAAGAGTAGACAAGAGAGTAATATATCTACAAAAGTTAGTTGGTGTAAAAGGAAAACTACATCGTGTAACAAACCCTTCCAAGAGCTGCGCAAAACGTCACGTTAGTTCTCTTATAACCTGTTTATCTTCACTCAACTTCCGCAGTATTACTTCACAAGAGACATCATTTCGTTCCTGAGTGCTTTCAAGTTTTCGCATTTTCCACCTAACTACAATACAGAACTCGCAAAACAAACTTCCCATATCAACACCAAATAGCACAACAAACCAAACCAAATGACATGTACCAACAACTACCACAGACTTCGACTAGGTTTAATCTTCGACCAGCGAAGAGAACCGAGGAAGTCTGAGATACATGCAGAGAAAGCAAAATCGGCAAAACAGAACACGACGGTACAAGGAAAAACGCGAAAGCAAAAGTCTTGCTGTCCAGCAACGAAGAAAACCCAAAACTCAAAACTCAACAAAAGAAGGTAAAGCAAAGCAGATCCACCATCCAAAATAGCACCAACCCATCGCCCATAATCCATCACCACCCACCATGCATAAGCTCCAATCTAGAAAAGCAACTCATCTAGAGGAAGAACATGATATTGTCAAGAAACGACAACCAAGGTCTACTCGCATGTTTCCCATCCTCGCGCCAGATAATCTTCTGATTGCCGTAATGATGAGGAGCCATATTCTTCATAACGCCAGCAAGCTGACCCGTCAAGACGGGTCTCATATAGCAACGCAAACGGTTACAAACGGCATCCGCGTATTTGACTGGGACGCAGATAGAGAGGCCTTTTGTGGCCCTAGAGCCTACGTAGCATAGCTTCGTTGTCTGTAATGGTTATTATGTGGGTAAGAATGGATAGGTGGTGTGGCTTACTATTTCCTGGAGTTGCTTTTCGGTGTAGTTGCTCTCGTTGCGGATGACGATGTAGTGTGCGTTTCGAGCTGTTCCCAAGGTGCTGTGGTGACTCTGGAGGTAGAAGTTGGATTGTCTTGGTGCTACTACTAGATTGTCAACGCAAGTGCCAGCGGGGATATTTCTCGTCTCTTTTTTGTTCCCGGGGAAGAATCTGGCATAATGGCGTTTTCCGACGACGAGGAGCGTCATTGCGATCGTCTTGCTACTCTGGTGTTCGTTCTTGACTGCAGCAATCGCGGCATCAATCTGTCCAAGTTCTTTGTCATGCACCATCCCATACTGGCTCTCACTGACTCCATCTCGGTAAAAGAGTAGGTGGTCAGGAAGCTCGCCGTTGTCAGCAATGAACTTTCTTATGCGTTTTTCCACTAAATCCTGGAGGTTCTCGATGTACTTCACACGTGTCAGCTTTGTACTCAAATAGGTTCTATTTGATATCTCATACCTCGGTGTTGTTTGATTGTAACCTGGCTGATGCAGTATACACGGTTTGATGGCTATCGTCGCAACCAACCACCGCAGCCATGGACGGACATCCAGGATCAAGGCATACACCAGGGTGAGTGACATCTGCACCAAGGATCAATGTCTTCTTTTTCATGGGAGAAAGACCGCCCTGGATCTGGTGATTTCGGCCACCAAGCTTGAAGTTGATTTTGAGACTAGAAAGCTGTTAGCAAAGGTGACAATCCTTGGACTCATTGCTCATACCATAGGTTGGCGATCAAAGTTGGATCTTTTCTCCGTTCGGTATTAAGGTCAAATTGTACCTTTTTTGGAAATTTAGAAATCATTGCCTTCACAACAGCCTCGGCGGTGATACAAATTGTTGAAACTCCTTTGACGCAATCACCCCACCATTTGATATCCGAGTACGTGTCCGCATTCTTATCAGGGATAATGCAGAGGATGATATCTGGCTTTAGCAATTTCTTCCCAGCCTGCACGCGGACTTTGTTTAAGGCCTCGTCCATGACTTGGGCGAAAACCTTCCGTCGATATTGAGATGCCGATCCGTTGGTTAAAAACTTTGAGAGATTTGGAACATCTGCAGTTTTCAAACCAATGTCGTTTGAGAACCCGTACTTGACAAGCTCCTCTTTCAAATAGGCCAGGAATTCAACATTTAAGAGATTTCGTTGCGTACCAAAGACAAGAACTCCAATGTCTTTTAATTTTTCTTTTGCAGGCTCAAAAAGCTCAGTCACCTGAGTCTTGCCGTTCTTGTCCGTCTCTGTTAAGTTCCAAGATGCAGCAGGCTTTGTTTCCTTGAGATTCTGCGTCGTTTTTGTTTTGTATTGAATTCCTGGGCAGTTGAGAACCTTGGCCTTGGGTTTCTGGAAGTATTCATGGACGGTGATTCCGAAGTTCTTGTAATGTTAGTCAAATTCCCGCTAGTTTACACGAGGCACTTACCGAATAGTGCGACATCCAGTTCTGATTGGTGGGAACTTCCTTAGGGCGTGTTACTCCGAGATATTTCAGAGCGGCCTCTCGAATTAGTTCTTGACTCAAATCAGGGGTCCTTTTCGAGACTCCGATCATATCCGATTTGTACTTGTCGTCGATACCCTTTCTGCCAACTGGTTGCCATGGATGGATTTTTAAGAGAGTGGCTGGGTACCATTCTGGGTCTGTGGAGCCGCGCTTTGCGCAATCAATTGCCCAAACCGTTTGGGTATTTACTTTGACCATAGATCCGGGATACTCTGTAATTGAAGTTAGCATAACGACCAAATCTGTAATACTATAAGGCTACCGAAACTCTTGGATGAGTTAAACAGAAACAGGGTATTTCCATTCATTGATAGCCAAATTGGGGTTTCAGAGCCCAGGGACCGAAGTATCGAAAACCATGATAGACGCGGGAAATTTACTTACTGTTTGCAAGGTAGGTTTTCGCCAACGACTTGTCAGCTAGGCGCGTATCCAGAAACGACTTCGCCCAGTTTACACCACTTATAGTTCTTGGCTTCTTGTCATCGGCCGTGAAAGTGACTTTGACGTTTCTGAGCTGTAGGCCCAAGTGCACCATAACCGTGGTGCTGAGGTTTGGATCATTGCCGTCCCATCTGCACCAATATCCAATCCAGTCCTGCACTGTAATTGGCGCGAAGAAAGCGGATGTTGCAAGATTGACATTGAGTAGCAGTTGACCTGGGCCTGGGCGCATCGAGCTGAAAAAACCAGAGGTAATCCAGTAAGGGCCAGGTCTTCCTTTGTTGCTGCTACCTGCTTGGTTCCACAAAGCCTCGGGATAGAACTTGTTCCCAATTCGGGCTCCGAGCCACGATGGTTCGTTGACGTTCTTCCATGAGATGATGTTTAAAGCACGAAGTGCTTCGTCGGGGATAACAGGCGTACTTGTAGCTGTCGAACTGGCGGTAGATGCAGATGGTAGAACGCTGGCATTGGAAGAGTTGATTAAATTATTGAGATTTCCCAAGTTAACCTTTCGTTGGTAAACGATCTTCGAATCGAGGTCGTTTTGTTCTGGATGTTCTTCAGGGGCAATACATGGATGAGAAACCTCGTAGACTAGTAAATCCGTGTCCGGGCGGTTTGGGAAAAGTAGTCCCACCGAAATTATTGTATCGAAGTAATCTGTCACCCAGTGGTTTGCCAGTTCCGACACTGGAACCGCTGCAAGAAGCTTTCCAATGAGATCTCTCCTAGCATATCTGCTCGATGGTGACCTGCCATTAATTTCTCCAAGCTCTATGGTGTACTCCCGAAGATCCACGCCAGCATCAAAGTCGACCTTGAAGAAGTTGGCATTGACGTCAACTTTAGGAGGTTCGGGGTTTCCGTCCTTAACCACAGACTTCGTATTGGCGATAGCAAATGCAGATTCAGCCCAACCTTGTCTTTCAACTTTTCTGAGGGTCTTGGAGATGGCGAGATCATCAGCACCGATATCATCTCCTTTATGGACGTCTTTAGTGATATCTAAATTCGTCTTTTTCTTGTCCCTGAAGTTATTAGCTTCGTCCTTTGTAAGGGTTGTCCGATCAGTTTCTGGGAAATTCCGTAACTGGAGGTGCAAGTAGTCGTTCCATGCGTTTGAAGCCATGATGAACACACCTGAAGCTCAAAGAGCTCAATTTCAAGTAAAAGTAAATTGACTTCACAAGCTCCCCATAAAAGAATCTTCTGCTGTTCAAGAATTGGGCCAGTAGATGGGACTAGGTCCTGTACTTATACTTTTTCCCACTCTAAATGGTATTAGACAATCAGCCTCAACGCTCGACCTGACTGATGACTCCAAGGTACAAACTCCCTTAGACAAGGCTCTTCCTCACAAGCTTAGTAGCAAAACAGAGTAGATTTCTGGTGATATACCCTAATGTGAGGAACTTAGAAGGTGCAAACCCTTCGAGCCTGTTTGGCGAATAGGCTTTCAGTGTTCATGTGAGATAAAGAGTGTTTGGCCAGACATCTACAGATCACACGAGATATGCGCGTGTCGAAACCTTGACACGCCAAGTCTAGGAAAACACGACATTGGTCACATTCACAAGTCAGAGATGCTTCCAAGCTACAAGTCAAGTGCAAATAACAATCCCTTCCCTCGCTTCGAGCACCGAATACCGAGAAGCAAATTCTATTCCCACTCCTCTGATATGATTTTCATCGATATACGTTGAAGTTCAGCAAAAATAACGGTAGCTCATAAGAATTTGCGTTCTTATCTCCTAGTCTTAAGTTAGCAAACTCCTAAAAGCCGAAGTTTGAAAGTTGGGCTTTTAGATTCGCTTAAAAAGGGGGGCGATCACATGATAACCCCACAACTTCCCGTACTGTACTTCCACCCACCTCTTACAGCCGAAATGCCTTTGCACACAGTGTCTACTTTATCTCATCTCTTGAATCTTACCACGTAGACAATTACACTAGCGAATTTTCAAGAACTCTTTTCTGAGGGGCCGTTTACCGAATATTTCTTTCACTTTGAGAAATATCAAGTCTATCCATTGTTCATAGTTTCTTAGTCTTCATGGCTTTGGAAATATTTATTTTCTCGTTTACCGCTACAGTTAAATTTTGTCAAACTACCGAACCCCATCACCATCACCATCGATTAAGCTCCAATCACGAGTACGCTTCTATTCTTTTAAATTTCTCAATTCCATTACTACTGTAACATTAACACCGAACAATAGACTCGGACCATACTACCATAGCAAATCCATTTACCAAGCCAAACAAACCAAGCCAAACAAGCGGACTCTTTCCCGAGACGTCCAGCAGGTCTACATTTGTCACCCGGTGAAGGTTAACTTGGAGGAATTTCAAATTTGCAAGACATTCAGATTGCCAATTCCGAAAGAAAAACATTACATTACACTAACGCCTAAACTTACAAAAGAAAAAACCCAAAGCACTTGAGTTGACCAGCAACGTTGTAGAAAAAAGGAAGGGAGTTTAATAGTAGCTGTCCAGCAACTTCAGCAGAACTAACAGAACTAGGAAAATAAAAAAGGCAATAACAATAAGCAAGTAGAAACCGCCCGCAGTCTCCAAAAAACAAAAAAACAGCAACCGATGAAAAACAGCCAAGTACCACAAGAACCATCCCACCGGCCAACCCAAACCACCCATCCCAAACCACCCATCCCAAACCACCCATCCCATCAGAGATAAAACATCCGCTGCTCAAGCATCCCACGCCAAGGCATCTCCCTCGCAGGACTATCCCCCCAAATCCATCTCAGCCGCCTATAATTATCCACCGGCGCATTCTTAATCGTGCGCGTCATATCACCCGTAATAACAGGACGCATATAGCATCGTAGTCTCGTGCAGAGGATATCTGCGTATTTAACCGGCGTAACGATAGATTGAGCAGTCGTGGACCGGGAGCCGGTGAAGCATAGTTTATTAGTCTGCGAATGGTTAGCGCTAGCTAAATAGAGTGAGAGGAATGTAAACTTACCAAATCTTGAAGATTTCGAGCAGAGTACCCGCTATCATTCTTAATAACGACATAATGTCCACACTTCGCAGTACCCAACGGACTATCATGACTCTGCAAATAAAAATCGAACAAATTCGGCGACGTAACCAGAGAATCTACACATACTCCGGCTCGCAAATTCATATTCTGCTCGTCGGCTCGAAAGAATCTCGCGTGGTGGCGTTTTCCAACCACCACGAGCGTGATTTTCGGATCCCAGTCCGGGTGTTTCACTTGCGCGGCTCGAATTGCTCGTTCGATCTCGGGAAGCTCGCGATCTTTTACCATGCCGTATTGGCTCTCGCTGACGCCGTCTCGATAGAAGAGGATGTGTTTTGGCAGGGCTTCGTTTCTTCGGTTTTGGTAGGCTTTGAGGCGCTCTTTTATCATGCCGAAAAGGTCGTCGATGTACTGTGGAGATGTTAGTAACCTTTCTAAGGAGGTTGTTGGTGATGCTAACCTCTGTATTTGAGGATTGCAATCTGGCGGAAGGAAGATAGTTGTTTAAGTCTTCGGAATCCGCAGCTACGACTCCTGCCATTGACGGACAGCCCGGATCGGAACAAGCGGTTGGATGAGTTACGTCTGCCCCCACAATCATCGTTCCTGGATGCAGAAGGCCTCCAAGGCCAGTAATGCCCTGGACCGTATGATTTTTGCCTCCGAGCTTGTAGTTTATCTTGAGGCTGTAGAAAGTTAGTTGAAATAGTTCCTTGCAAGGCTTTGTGGAAACGTACGCTATATTCGCCATCACTTTGGCGTCTTTTGAAGTTGTAGCGGGTCCGTCCTTGTGGAGCGCTTTTGCTATGGCTTTAGGTGTCACACAAACGGTAGGAATTCCCACCACACAATCACCCCACCATTTGACATCCGCATACCGCGATTTATCGCCGTCCGGTAGAAACACAAGAAAGAGTCTAGGAGCAGAGGCCTTCGCGGGGTCCAGGAAGCTTTTCATTGCCAGGTTCAACTCATTTCTAAGTGTTTCTCGGCGAAGTTTTGCATCCTGGAGGCTTCCAGTGGTATTGGTTTCATCCACGTGTTTGACTTTGTGTACAAGACCGCTTTGGAAGCCAGAAGCGGGCAATGTTTCTTTAAGGAATTCGAGGAATTGGTACCAATCGTTCGGTTTTCCGCCAATAGTGAATACGTGCAGTAATTTAAGCTCATGGGTCTTGGGGACTTGGAGCGTGGTGTTACTGAGATTCCAAGATGCCGACGGGACCGTGGAAGTCGAAAGATCGACTGCCTTGTTGCCATAGGTAAGACGAGGCAGTTGAATGCGTCGAGCGGTTGGCTGCACAAAATCTTTACCAACAGTGATACCGAAAGACTAGGTCACATATTAGTAGTGTCAAGGAAAATTGAAGGGGTGGTATTACCGGGTAATGGGGGGTACCCTGCCTCGGTTTCACACCTAAATGAACGAGTGCAGTGTCCTGGATGAGCTTCTTGTTGGCTTGCGGTTTCTTCTCCGCGACTTTAATCATGTCGTCCGTGAAGATATCGTCGAGTTTTTTCTTGATTGGCTGCCACTCGATAATGGTCAAGGTTGTCGCGGGATAGAACACATTCTCATCCATCCCAGGACGGCCGCAATCTACACATATGTTATTGCCGGAGACAAGATTCTTCACATCTTGGGATCTCTGAGTCCAGGTCACATCTGTAAGAAAGGTTAGCTATTTCGAAAGTCTGACGGGTGAATAACAGAAGAGCTCACTGGGATTCTTGAAGTAGGCCAAAACCGTGGTAGAGGTTCCTTGATAGTCGAAAGTCTGTTGAGAAACATTATTCTGGTTGATGTGCCGGATTGTGCGAATCTTTCCCGCAGGGTCACCCAAAAATCGAACTCGTATATTCTTGAGCTCTGCCGCAATCCGATTGTTTGGCAGATGATTTTGCCTTTGCGTAATCCACTGCTGCACCGTAATAGGCGAGTAGAATGCCGACGTAGTTGTGTTGACGTTTAGCAGTAGTGATCCAAGGCCTGGACGCATCGAGGTAAAGAATCCAGTTCTGATATCGAAAGCCCCGATGTTTTTTCTATCATTGGCTGTTGTAAGTTCGCTAGGGTAGAACTTCTTTCCAACTCTGCCACAATCTGTTTCATTATTGATCTTCTTCCAAGCTATCGTATTGAGCAACCGAAGGTCCAGATCTGGAAGATAATTGGTTCCAGCAGCTGAACCTTGCGCTGGATTAGTCAAACTCTTGAGATCGGAGAATTTCAATAGCCCGTCGAATTTGACATCTGAAGTAACGATTGCTCCACCGGTGAATCGAACATGTTGAACCTGGAAATCATGAGTTTGCCCAACTTTGAACCTATTCTTCCAAAGTGGTTTATCCGAAATGATGGTATCGAAATAATCCGTCGCCCAATTGACGTTGGCATCAGGTTGATTGGCGAGCATCAATTCGATGAGAGCTCGTCTAGCCGGCTTGCTTGATGGGGCTCTTGAACCTGGTTCCTGTCCGAGGGTAATAGTGTATTTTCGGAGCTGAATATCATTTCCAAGGGTGACTTTGAAGAAATTGGCTGCTACAACCTCTTTCTCACCGTCTGCAATGGTGACTTGATTGTGGGGAACCTGGATTGCATTTGCAGATTGGGTCCAAGCCTGTCGATCTGCCTTCCGTTGCGTGTTGAGTGCTTGTAATGCTTCAAGCTGTGGATCATTGAAGATAAGGCTGGGCGAAATATGGAAAGTTTGCGCATTTGCGACGATTCCTTGAAGGTGGTCTTTCAGATCTTTATCGGGGTTTTCAGCCTGAGCCATGATGAAAACTCAAAGCTCAAAGAGCTCAATCTCTCAATCTCTCAAAATCAAAATGAAACTCCAAAACTTCTTATCACACTATCACAAAACAAAACTCTGCTGTCCAAAAAAAAACTCAACTCCTCCCTCCCCCCAGTACTTATACACCTCCCCAGCAAACCCAAATTCCCCCATCTGACCCCAACCGCAAAAATTCCAGCAACGCAAAACTCTCCAGTTCAAGCTCAGCATATAAAAAATCTCTCAGCTGACCTCAACTACAAAATCCCAAACAAGACAAACACTCACGACTTGATCATCCCCCGGATACCAAGTGCTAACAAACTCAGAAGAAAGGAAGTGATATGACATAGAAACCACATGAAAAATAGAAGCACAGAAAACGTTATCACGTTATAATTGAGAAAACCGTGGCAAACGAAGACAGTGAAATGATATTGATCAGATGATATTTGCAAGTAGTAATTGCAAAGGAGATAACAATTTAGATGTCAAGCACGACTGACTCTATGACTCTACCACCAGCACATTCTCAACCCCCCACCTTCCCATATCAAAACCCCAATTCTCAGCCATCCCGACACAACAAAAATAAAAACAAAAACAACAGCAAAATCTCAAAAGAAAACGGCAGAGGTTCATTCAGGAACTTCTCCCGTGAATGTTAATTCTCTATTATGGTTTGGTATAACAAAGTTTGAAACCGAAGATGAAGACCCCCTCCCCCCTTCAAGAACTTTTGTTAGTATGGTAGTATACATGGAAATTGTATGAAGTACAAGAATCGGAATGAATAGAAGTTAGCACTAGCTCATCGTCTAGAAATTCTCGCAAGGTTCAAGGTTCAAAGCCACGTTCGAGTGACAAGCAAGCCTAACCCCGCCGCAAACCCTAGCTGCTGGCTTAATAATAAGCGACAACGTTCAACATCACTTCACTCGAAGAAACGTTACTCAACTAAACATTCCACATGAAAAAGAAGACGCCGCAGCGCCTTCTCCAACATTCGAAAAGCTTTCTCATGGCGCCATGGGGAATCTGCCTCGGAAAAGGGCGTGAAACGAACAAGCCACAGTCGTTCCTTCAACGAAGGTGTGGCTGTGACTCCCAACCACCCAACCACCCAATGCGCCGTTCGCGATGGATGATCGACCAAGGAAAAGACCTTCGAAAGGTCTTCTATTCCTACGAGTAACGTTTAGGATCGAGGCGTCAATGCAATGGGACAGCCTCTTTCCTTACTAGGCGAATGAAGAACGGCGAGGAAGATGGTAACGCCCTACGAGGACTTGAAAGGCAGCAAACACCGACGGGACTTCCGTAGGAGAGTTGTTTTGCTTTCTAGACGAAGGAAACACTGTAGGATGTTGGAAGATGTCCAACAGGTTACTGTGCCTGGCGAATATGGTCTGCAAGGTCACGCCGCGTCCAATGGTAAATCTGCGGCCGACCATTTCATTAGATGGTTGGGCGCTTATTTGTAGGGAGGAAAGTGTTCACAAGCATACTAATCGCGTTTCTGTCAGCAATTCCAAGAGACGGCGTAGCGAATTAGAGATCTCACACAGTAAGAGCGCCTTGCAGATATTCCAGAAGAGCATCGGCACCTGATGAAAAGAAGCATAGATGGCCCCCAGCTGACAACCCGAAGCATTCTCCCGTCCGTGTATTCTTGAGCCCAGGAAGTCGGGGCAAACGATGAATGGTGTGAGAGCGATCGGTCAGATCTATCAGATGTGGTTCGCAAAGAGAAGGCAGAGCGCAACGCCGAAGCCGTCGTCGCCAACGCCGATTGCCGAGGTCGGATAATCCTATTCCTCCGGAGACATCTCCAGTTGATGTTTTGGGGGCTGAAAGATGATTTGAAAATGGTCAATGGCATCGTAGACGTTGTTGGATGTTGGATGTTGGATGTTGGATGCAGTTGGATGCAGCTCGCACGGACAGCCCGAAGCGACCTTTCCACGCGGTCGTCGCGAGGATGGGCAACGTTTGTGTGACTCTCAAAACGTGGGTGGAAGGTTCGGTGCAGTGAAGGATGATTCCAACAACCACATGAAACCAAGACGTTTGGGCCGTGTGCGTTGGTGTGCGAGTCGCTCCTCAAAAGCCTGCGGGTAGATCCTTTAAACGAAGATCCCCCAGACGGGCGGCAGCAAGTGTGTAAGCGAGCGCGAAGTTCACTCCCACGGGAAAAGTGCAATAATTACCTAGGTAGATGGCCATGATGGCCTATGGCGACGAGTTTCAGGAACCCTAAAGCAGGAGATAGAACGAGAGGTGGTACGAAGTAGAGAAACACCAAAACCCAATGCCAAAGCTGCTCAAGGTGCGGGGTAGTCGTCGGTCTCTTGTGCCAATGAGAAGAATAGACGGAATAGACTGCACCTCAAAATAGTAAACAGCTGCTAGTCGACTAATAAGCGGTGTTGAGAGTAGGTAGGGCTGAGAATCCTGCCATGCTTCGTAACTATCTACCTACCAACACCTTTACCATAATCACTTTCGCGGGCCTTCCTCGCCGACCAAAGCTGTCGAGTCTCTACGAAGTTGATTTGAAGTTGTTGAGGGTGCCTCGTTCAAGCTGGCTCTGAAGCGTGGGGGTCAAAAATGAAAGATCAAATGGCGTGCGCGCAACCGGCCACAAATGCTGACTTTCTCCAGTACGATAGCCTGTCTCCTGCGCTGCGGGCACACATTGCACCGAACGAGGTGGAGCGAGTCCAGTCAGCACTGAAGCTATTCAGACCCATCGGTGTGCGGCTGCGCAGAGATCTTTGGGCATACGATGGTAGCATCGCGATTGGTCGACATTTGAGGGACTTGGGTGATACGTACGTACCTGGATTAGATACCTGAGTACCTCAGTCTAATCTCCTTTGGATGGCTACTCGGTGACAGATAAAAGTTAGAAGGTTTGGGAGACCCGCAAATGGAAAGGGAACCTTGAACCGTTATGAACCCATTTCGAAGAGAAGACTCCGGATCCACCCCCACCAGCCAAAAGGAGAAAATAAGGCACTGATGCACGGACAATTCGGGGAGCCGGTCCACGTTCGCTGATTGGCTCAAGTTTGCAAAACGGGGTAGTGGTGTGGGTCGGTGGGTCTCCTGGCAGCGCTAGAAGGCGCGTTTAAGAGCACAGGGAATTTCCAGCAGATTGGAGTCGCTGGCGTGCTGAGAAGCAAAATCGTGTTCAGCGGGTCGTAGCTGCAAGTTCCCCAATCCGTCCGAAAGCCGGTCGGATTCATTGCGACGAGGCACTCTATCATCGAACTCCTCCCCAACTCCTGGCAGTCTGGCCCACGGGCGTACCGGCGACCCTGTCTCGTCGTTGCATTTTGCAGTCCGTTTGCGTCACCGGTCTTTGCTGGTAGTCTGTTTAAACTTCTCCTTCCTAGATGTTTCACTGCAAGGTCTTCACACGCCTGCATCGCATTGCAGAAGGGGCTTGTCTTGCGTTTCCTTGCCCCTTTGGAACTAGGCGGGAAAGAGGTCGCTTCCTTCGTGCGTCCTCATGAAGCCTCTTCACTGGTCGGAGATGGAGAGACCCTGAGCTGATGGATTCTCTTCTCGAGCAGTATTACTGTGCTTGTCATATCAGTCCAAGTACTCTCACTACCTAGGTAGGTATGAAGGTTATCCCAGATTAGGCTATTCGACACATGCGGTTCTGGGTTTGCTTCCAGCGCGGATAGCATCCGATATGCACTTCGAGGCACTCTGCACCCTCATTCGCCCCCTTTCCCCTCGAATCGAGATGGCTCCTTCAAGATGCGCAGCAGGTGGGTGACGAGAGACGTGGATGCTGCCTTGTTTACTTGAGATGGCAGAGTGGCACCTAAGGGAGATTCGACGATGTTGATTCCTCAAGGGGGTTATCCAGGAGACAAATAGACAATTCTCGGCCCACCACACTGCTCGTTCAATTGCCGTCGAGGCGGCAATAACCCCACAGTCTGTGGTGCCGATGGTGATGAGATCGATTCAAGCCTTCAAACTCCACCGCGGATGGGAGATGGTCTGCGCTTGGAAGAGTGCCGGACGGTGAACGGTTATCGCGGAGACTTGGCCGGCAACGGAGACAAGCCCGACGAGGAAAGCCTGGCGACGAAAACGACAGAGACGACAAAGAGCAACAACACCACGGCCCCAGCGCTGGCGATGCTGAGTTGGTACGCGAGTACCCAGGCACTCTCTCTCTCTACTTGGCTAAAAGAGCGAAAGCAAGATCTATTTCAGCAACACGCGCAGCGCAATTTAGTCGGTCCCTAGCATCGCGGCAAGCAGCGCCAGCGCCACTACTATCATAGGCTATGTGCTCCAGCGCCAGCCGCAGCGCGATTGAGTCCGTTAGAGAGCTTAGGGGTGTGAGGTGAGCGACAGCATGCCTGCCATGCTCTAGATGATGCGGTGCCAGTCTGTTCTGCTTACAGTACCGCCACTCTCCCCTAACCCAGCCCAACCAAGCGTACTTCATCTCTCTCCTCGCTTCAACCTCCCTCGTGCATCCAACGTCCTACTGAGCTGTATTACATATTGCACAGTACCTCTCCCTCATGCCGATTTCCAGTATGCTAACCCCCTGCTGCAAACCGTTATTGACCGTTGGCCCCCTCGCTTGGGCTCACCCGACCTCCTCTGTGCTGCCATACTGCACACTAGCAAATAAGGTTCCTACAACCTGGTACCCACGCCGCCACGCCGCCCATCAACCGCCTCGAAGAGTCTAACTAAGGGTGGCTGTTGCTGGGTCCATGGGTAGTCTACCGCAGTACGGAGTTCCGTTGGCCTCCATTCTGCCTCAACGCAGGATCGATGGCCTGCTAGACCAAACTTCTCTTCGTCGTGACCGTGCTGTCATCTAGCCAGTCTTGGAGTGGGAAGGTCAAAGGAGGCTCAGACGAGAGTGGAACCTACCAACACCAAACGCACGGTGTTGGGCAGATTCGTGCCTCAACACATGGAAAGCTTGCGAGAATGATCGGGGAACTGTCAACGGCCAGCCATGGAAGATATTTGCGGGTGAGGCAGTGAGCCAGATACTGGGGAATTTTAGTCAAACGTGAATCAAAGAAAAGGTCCGTACCCATTCCATATCCCTTGGCTATGGTACGTCCGTAACGTAATGTTTGGCGGTGGGTAGCACTAACCCACATCTGGTAACTCGCGACAGTGGATACCAGTGGATTTCCCCCATTCCAGGTTCATTTGTGCTTTACGGACATTTAGATTCTGGTGGGTAATCTGAAATACTGTACATACAGTCGTGGAGTTGAGTTCTCAAAAACATGAAGCAGGGGAGTTTGTCCAAATGTAGTATCTATCGAACTCGACGCCATGCTCACCGGTGTTTAAGCAGGCTGACTGGCGATCCGATCCGGGGCCGCGGACTTTTAGGGCTTGGTGCTGCACGCAATGAGAACTGGTTCGGCGATAGTTCGTGGCGGCGGGAGCATCAATTCGGTTGTCTGTAGGTGGTCCAGTTTGTCAGCTTCCCAGCCGCCTGCTCTCCTCATCGTCACGAGGAAAACGTGGAGAAGGACCCGGAGACGGGCGAGTGAGCTTCGTTGCTCCGTATCCCCCTGGTTCCATGTGGTCAAGGCTGTTCTGGTGCTAGAACTACTCGCTCGTAGCAGAGACCAGTAGCCAATGTGCCCGCTACTGTACTCTCCTCAGCACCAACAACAATGGGCTCTTCTGCCCTGCGTTGTGTTCCCCCTCGCTCCCTTTCTCTGTTTCTCTCCCCCTTCTCTCTCCCCCTTCTTCCCCCGAGTCTCCCTACCAAGACGTGCCTCTTCTACCCCCTCTCCACCTCTTCCTCTCGCTCTCTCTAGCTACTCACAACCCCTTGCACATGTCGCCTAGCTCAACCTGTCTCCCTGACTGGTAGGACTTGCACTTGCACTTTTATTCCTCCCATGCTGGCTGCTATGGCATGCCCCATACAGTAACATGCCGGGAGCCAGATCCCTAGAGTCCTGGCCCCATTCAATCATCTTTGCCCACTTTCTCATTTGCTCCCCGTCGGGGTACCGAATGAGGGCTCGCCTATGCCCCCCGCCCACGCTTGTCGTCCCGTCACAAATGGCTCCTGCACTGACATGGCCAGGGCCCCTCTCCAAAACCCTCAGGGCTGAGAACCCACCCCCAAGGGCCCTTGTCTCGTTGTGGCAGCAATCATCGCGCGCTTGAAGAACGCTTGGGCGTCAGAAAGGGAGGGGTTAGAAGGGGGCAGGGTATATTATCTCCTATACCCACGCCACATAGGATTATTTTGCTCGTCATTCTACACAGCACAGCAATCTTCTCCATCCAGGACACTATCCAGAAAGCCTTTAAGAAACCACCTTCTCCCCAACCTGCATCATGACCCAAACAAGCACCCGCAGCAGTACTTCCAGACATTCAAAACAATACACCATCATCAAAGCCGAACATTCAGCGGCAATGGACTCGGCAGCAGACAAAGAAGAACGCAAGCGCGAAGTAAGATACTCTTCGCCCGTGTCGTACAAGAGACTTTCGCTAACCAGATGTTTTGCAGTACAATCGTTTAGCTCAACGAGAATTCCGTATGTCAAGGACTCACTGGTATTTCACTAACAACCCGTCACTAACAAAACCTCAAGGTCGCCGCCGCAAGGAACATCTCAAGAACCTCGAGCAAGCCCAGAAAGAGCAAAGCAGTGAACAATCAGAAGAAATCGAGCGTCTTCGGTATCAGAATGATGAATTACGGCGCGAGAATGAAGCGCTTCGGTCACAAGTCTATGGCTCCTCGGGCTCTTCATCATCTCACAACCTACTATCCGCCCCCATGAATATGTCGACCATGTCCAATGACGGTCGTTCATACTCACTTTCTCCCTCCATCTCCGGTGCGTCGATTTCGGGCCCCGGCAGTCCCCCTTCTTCCATGGGGGATCTGATGCCAATGGGAGCACTTTCTCTTACATCGTCAATGATGCCTCCGAGTAATCATGCATACTCCGACCCTTCTACGCTGTCCACCCAGCCATATTCTATGGTACATCCATCTGGAAGCCTCCGTCATAATGCACAAAGCTCACCCGATTCATCAGGGTACCGATCTTCTCGATCTGGGGTGGGGCCCCCTTTTCACTCTCTAGCCGTCTCGCACTCCATCGAGACCGCGCCCAGCATGCGCCCTCGAAGCCACAGCAATCAACGCACAGAGTACGTACCGGATAGCCATGAGTTAATGTATCAGTATTAAGTTTTCCCTTCAGCAGTCTCACCTCCTACGACCGCAGCAAAGCCCGCTCGGAAATCTACTCCCTCTTCCAACCTCTCTACAACGAACCACCCATCGAGCTCACCAGCAACTCCGACCGCCACCTCCACATCCTGCGCTCTCTCAGCCCAAATCTCCCCTTGGTCCTCAAGCCCAGCGCGCTCCAGCTCGACAAACCGCATTACTGGGGCATCGACCTGCTCGCCTCGCCGAGCCTGCGCGAGCGCTTGATGAGCGTCACGTCGGATGTGGCCCAGAGCTTCATCACCGAGATTGGCATCATGGGCACGGAGCAGGAGGATCTAGGCCAGTTGACGATCTGGGGTGAGGACGCCCTAAACGAAACAGCGTGGGAGTTTTCGAGACCCGTGTTGGAGCGTTGGGGCTGGCTGCTCGGTCGTGATTGGGTCAACCGTGCGAACCTTTGGCGACGACAACGAGGGGCTACTCCGTTGCCCGATTGGTGATTTGAAATCCGGCCAGCGAGTGTAGCGAGCTGTTGCTGAGCCGCAGAACATCGCATTTTTTTTGTGTGTGTTGGTTGGTGGCCGGGTCCGCGGAGTTTATTTTGAGGACCGCGGAGTTATTTATTTCGGTCGAAAAATTCCGAGTCCAACGTTGGAGAGGAGATTTGCGCTGTTTTCCTGGCCAACCTCGTTTTTTGGATGATGCTCTTGGAAATCTTTTGGGCGGCTTTTGCATTTAGCGATGGCGTTTATATTTGGGGAGGATGATTCATAGAGGAGGGATGGTATGTTGTTTATAGGTCGAGGTTTTATATACAGTACACCGATATACATTAGATGCGTATGAATGAAATGATGCGATATTTCAACGATGCTAATTCGAAATTGGCAGTTCTATTTGAAGCGGCCAATTTATTTGTATCAAGATTATGATTCGAAATCCTCTTCCTTGATAGTTTGTAGCTTTACTATGCATGGTATTAAGGCGAGTTAAAGAATTGACTCACGCTATGGTAATTCAAAATTCATCCACATTTCCACGGGAATTTACTTGATGAGAATTAGATAAAATTCGTACAGTTCGTAGTACTTTGTCTATCCTGAAAGCATTTTAAGCGACCTCCTTCCGCCCTCCTTCTGCTCTCCCTCTATATTCTGCCTTCCGCCCTCCGCCCTCCGCCCTCCGCCCTTCCTCTTATCACCGTACACACTTATCGATTCGCCGAATTATAACACAAGCAAATCAAGGGCTCCAATTGGACAGAACCCTAGAAATGGATACGATTCCGAGCTTGAAAAGTAATGCGTTTAAGAATCCGAATCTCTAATTGTTTGTTTTCTCTGATTCGTTTAATACTCGTGCTGAACCTTGAGTATTAGAACATAGGTAAATGATTGGCTATTTTGTTAATAGTGAACTGTGCTTTCATGGTTCAGACTTTCGCACAGCACGACTATGTATCCCCCCTAGCCAGTGGGGTAAATCGGCGAATCGACATAGTGAGTACCGTATATAAGAGGAAGGACGGAGGGTTATCTATTACGTAGGGACTGGGAATCTGGGATATCGCTCGTATTTTGCTTAATCTAATCCCTTCTAACCCCTCGAACCCTTCGAAGATATATCCACCTACGTATAACCTAGCTCTAAACCACCGCCCCAAATCCAAACCACACGCAAAAAGGGGATACAATATACAAAATCCACCTACCATCCCACCTAATCCCTTTCTCATCATTCTCATAAACATCACCTCTACAGCCAACCTAAAAAATACTACAGCCAACCTATACCCCCTTCTTATCTCTTACCCACATTTTACGCTAGCTCTTCACCAAAACCAAATGACCTAACAAAAGGCCAAAGATCTTCGGTTCGTCTTTGTTAGCTTACAGTTAACTTACTAGCTCTTGTGATTTCTACTCGGTATTGATATTTGATGTAAAGACCTGCAATGCTACCGTAGAAACTCACTGAACTTCCGGAATGATGGCTACGTATAGAAAAAATACGTGGAGGATGCGACTTAGAGTGATTAATTGGCTAGAGGCCCTGGATGGTGGAGTAAAGCATAGGTCAAGTGAATTAAACTCAGAGAATTGAGATCTGAGATGGTCCCGGCCGCAGCAAGATTGACTTCATAGACGCCTCCTAGCCCAATAGAACCCCTAGTTACCCCCCTGAAAAGCCTACGTATTTTTTGTATACGTAGCCATCATTCCGCAAGTTCAGTGAGTTTCTACGGTACATGTTGCAGCGAACCTGCAGGCGACTTATATTATGAACACTATACTTTACCCTTGAGTCTTGGACCTTGACCGCAATTCGCACTAGCAATTTCGATGCAAGATTCCAAGCTGAACACTGACTACTCCAAAAATCCAATTCAATACGCCAACAAACACTCAGGCAAGATGTAATCGAAAAGAGATCCGATCCCTTGAAAGATTACCAGCCCACTCGTTCAAACTTACATCCGACTAGTCCATCAGATGTCAATCTAACGTGAAGTCTCGCCGGCCTGCAGTAAGATTGACGCTCGTCATACAGATTCAATCACACCTCTATCCTCCACTTCTGCGCTCACGGTTCGTCAACTCGGCACTTTTACCTATTTCAGCTAAAATTCCATCAGCCCTAATCATATCAAGCACGCAACTCGCCCCACCCTACTTACTGACCTAAAATTCCCAGCCCTCAACCCTAAATTAAGGTACAGATACCTAGATAATCGGACAACCCCGTCAGTCTCATTCCTTGCTAAGTTGGTAGCGCTCAACACCAAGGTTAACCACCCAGCCTTTTACATAAAACGGGTACCTCCAGGGCTTTTTACATAAAAAAAGGGCTAACCTTAATTGCTTAAGCTTATCTGAGATCCGCAGTTCGCCTGCCCTGCTAGTCCTAGTGGATACGAATCGTATGATGAGTTGATTTGTAGATGGGGCTACGGATCGGTAGTTGCGATTGGATGTCCGGGATCCCACTACTAGCAGATACTGTACGTACGGAGTTGCTGTACAGAAGGTGAGCTTAAATTATCTGCATGGAAATCAGGGTACACTCCTACCAATTGTAGGGCTATGAGATCCTGTCTCTGTCTGGGCCGCTAGAAACACTTAGCGCTAGCACATGATCTTACCTGAGTGGGCGGCCCGATGGTTTCTACATGAGAATAAGAATGAGTAGATGCGATTGGACATCCTCCATTTCCTAGGTGCTGTTCGGTAGATGATCCGATGTAATTCGAACCACAGAAAGAAGGTTTAGTACTAGTCTAGCAGAATCTGATCCGCTTGCTACACTTAGGATCTCACTTCAAACCATAAAGATGAAAAGGTAGGGATAGAATAGTTAGCGGTGTGAATAAATAGCCTGGCGGCTAAAAGACGTAGTGGAGTTGACGCAGTTGACACTCACTTGAGGAGAGGAGAAAATGTGAGATAATTGGTTAGCGGGATTGATGCGTTCGACTGATAGATGGCTAAGTAGATTTGGATCCGCTTACCACAGTAATCAGCGACCCCTCGGGCACTTGTAAATATGGAGAGATAGCTGAGAGCTTGACATGGTATGTCGAATCTGGTGATAGTCGCGAGGCTTTCGAGGAAGAGTTCCAAAGTGGGTAGCTGGTAGGATGCAGGGTTAGATGATGCGATGTGTACAGGCAATGGTGGAGCTGTGATTTTTGAATAGTGATAATCGTCGGTCATATATCCGCCTATTAGCGCTCTCACTCGTAGTGAAATCGAACTGCTAGCGAAATCGAACTCTTAGCAACCACCAAAATTAAGGGTGTTTGATCGGAAGCTCTTATCACGTCGCCATACTTTGGTGGGTTCGATCTTGCTAGCAATTCGGTTTCGCTTACGCCGACTACCAGCGAGTAGGCGCCCATATGACCGACGATTAGAATGAGTACGGTAGGGAGAAGACTGAAATCTCTCAACGACCATTACTATTCTCCATTGGGTCAAATACGAAACACAGCTCTGGCCCGAGTATGTAGTTAGCATCTAGCAGGAATTGATAGAAGCTCACCATAATATTCTCATATCCACCTTTAAACCTTAACTCCAAGGTGGCAGTAAACAAAAGCCTAGTCAATAAGTCCCGCTATTCATTTGCCACCAAGGCTAAGCATGAAGGAGAGGTTCCAGGGCAGACACAGATTGAGGGAAGCAACCAACAGAAACAACGTGGCGCATGGAAGGCTCGTGGAAGTTCGGGGTGCCATGTGTCGCATGCACCTTAATCTGTTGAATTGATTGAGCAAATGCTTGGGGTGCCATATGCGCGTGATTGTTAGTAGAATTGAATTGGGCAGGTCGGATAGATGTGGGTAGGATCCTGCCACGCGCACACGCAGGGGAAGGAAAGGTGTAGGATGAAAGGGGTGTTTGATGTTTAATAAACTAACCTAGTTTCGAAATTTGGAGAGGTTGACTTCATCATTTTCGCATATTGAGGATGAAATGAAGACAGGTGGTGGTCGAATCAGCCTTTGGGGAATATTAGGGGGGTGGATGGGGGTTGTTCTTAGAATAGACGTAGGCGAAATGCTTTCCCAAATTGAGATTTCAACGCTGTAAAGCTGTGACGAAGTTCATTCCTACGACGTGAGGCAGGACGAGTGAGCCAGTTAGCTGATCAATATGATATTGAGCCAGGGTGAGTTGTATGGTAATTCGGAACTAGGACTCGAGTGAGAAGGGTAAAACTGGGACCTAGTGGTAACTGGATGAGCGAATCATTCCAGCTTGTTTAATAAGCCAACAACTATATGGTAAGAAGCGATTTTTCACTTACTATATTGCAATAGAGGCGCAGTCCGCGAAATCCGTCATCACGGTAACAAACAAATTGTCCTCAGAAATACCGTTCACAACGGCGTTTATCTATCGTATCCACCATAGCATGCATGGCATAGACAAAGAAGAGCTGGTGGCTGTGATCCTGATGGCCGTTTAACTAGGTTTCTGCTCGTGCAGGTCCTACTCGGTGACCGGGGTCCATGTCAGTGGGTACCTAGGGACAATGCAATGGCTGGGGTTGTGGTTTGGGTTCAAATGTCAGAAATGTCAGCGACCTGCAGGGAACGCACGATGAGGAGAGCGCCACTACGGTAGGGTACCATACGTACGTACGGTACCTGTCATAACTCTTCGTTTGGGCCTTTGACTGGGGTTTAAGCCTGCCTCGCAGCTGGTGGCCCTGGTTGATTAATATCTGATTGTGCTAGATCCAGACGAGCTTGGCGCTGTAAGCTGGCTGGAGTGCCGAGTACAATGAGTCTAGCTGCTATCTGAATCCTAAATTCAGGGATTGGTAAGCACAAGTACCACGTTGTAAAGAGTTTCCTGGGGCTCTAATACAAGATAGGCAAGAGCCTATTTTTTTCCAGCTATCATTGAGGCGGATCAACTTAACGTTCAACAGAAACATGAATAAGGCGATATTGGGTTTTGTTAACGATTGCGGATACGGAGTATACTCCGTACTACGTAGCATCGTCATCGTGTGGCTTCGAAGGCTGCACAGCTATATCATTCTGGATGTTCGACTCGCCCAGACGGGACAGGTGCGGGTTGGTAAGAACCCCCAACCCCGGGCCTTGGGAAACTTAATACCTAAATTTGGGAAGGCTGCCGCAACAGGGCTGAAGCCCAGAAAGTTTGACTGGTGCTGTACGAAGCGATATTCCCTATTCGTTCGTAGGCGATGATCATCTCATTCCCCACAACCCCCATCGCCTTTGCCTTCGACCTATGAGAAGGGTATCCAGTGCAGAAATTTGGCCAACGAGCTTGCAATGCGTGTAGTTTGGTTTTGCACTCTGGTTTTGGGAGCGAAGGAAGAGAAACTTCGCAGTGAGGGTTCCTTGGAGCTGTGGCATTTCCGTATAGATATGACGCCTATTGGACTGGGAGATGGTCTATGAATGGTATGAGCAATTGATATGGGTTTAAGCATTGTGGGGTAGACTGACCGTTAGAAGGAGCCGAAACCCATCTCCCATTGTTGCATTAGGCAAAAGTCAAGAGCCACCTTCTGTACGTAGAAGTGTGCACGTCCCTGGAATGTTAAATTCTATGATGGGTGAGTTTACGACGTAGTATGCAGAAGACTGGGTGGATTCCCATCGGGATTTGAATCCATCAATTCAAATACCGGTATGATTCCTCGTCGCGGGGGTTTTACTTGGGACATCAGTTAGTGAGTGTAGCATATGCGATTGTGTGGGGGTTCCTCACGGGTATGCTCTTCTCTCGTTCGTGGCAGTATGACAGAAAAGGCACGGTATCAACAAGTCCTACGATACTTGTCCATAATTACTGATCCAAAATCTGTTCGCTCGCTGCGGCAGTGCGATGGTGGTAACGTCGAAGTTGCAGTAGAATACCGTTGTCGTTGTCGACTAGGAACAGGCTTTGAGAAGCATGCGAAGGAACCTTGGAATGTGTAGAAGCTTGGGCCAAGCAAGTGAAGTGCCGCCCTTGCTCAAGCGAACGCCCCTAGTCTTAAATGCCACAGCCACGGAGAATTGACCGCCAATAAGAAGCATGAAAGCGTAACATACAGAAGAAACGAAATGGAATGCTGACCTGAGCGAAAATTATATAATCATCACATCTTCTCGGCTAAAATCCGGGCCTGATCAGCTGACTCGTCTAAACACGTGACGCCATTTAAGTTCTTCCCGAGGTCTGGCCGACTGCTATGAACATCCATTCATAGCAGCGAACCTTGAATACATACATAACCCATCAGAACCCTTTAAAGCTGCTGACCTTTCTTACCTTTTCAATATCTATATTGAAGCATTCTCGTGAGACGGGTTATCGTCGATCTATTCTCAATCATCTTTTTATTTCCCGGAGTGTTCCCCCTTCCGTGATAATTTGGGCTCTCCAGCTTGCGACCACGATCATGTTCACGATATCAAGTCAATCCTTCACTCATATCGCCCAGCCAGAAACTCGACCAAGCTTACAAACCTCCAATGTTTGAGTATGCAAGGCGCGTAGCACGACGTACCAACAAGCGCAAGAGTGCATCGGCAATCAACGCCTCCGTCTGCACGGCGTCTTCTATTCTTCTTCGTCCACGTCGATGGTGCTATTTCCAGATCTCCCCGCGTCTAATCGTACATCAGCGAGCGAGAATTATTATTGGCTGTTGGTGATTGATGTGGTGTAACAGGACATGGAAAAGGGGTGTTTGGCAGGTTTCGCTTAATCTTCGGAGGTGCGTGAGTAAACGCCGATGCAGGAGGAACGCTTTCTTACTGGCCGGCTCAAAATAGAGACATTTTAACCGCCGACCACAAATGCAAGATCCAATCAGTCAGATTTAACCAACTCTGCTCGGAACGTCTCACACCCGTATGTACCTCTCTACTGGTTTCATTCCTCACCATGGCGCGAGATATTCTTGCAGTGGGCCCAATTATAGGCCGCCATGTAGGCGCTTCCATTGAATAAATGAATGCCGTTTCCTCATCAGGGAGAAAATCAGGAGAGAATCACACCTCAATCACCTGCAGAAAGCTTGGCCATCTTTTCAATTTCTCGTCACTATCACATCGAAGCTGGCGGCTGGACGTTTCATTGGGTCATTATATGTTGCTGTACATTCGGGAATTCAATATGAAGTCCTTTCTTTTACTCAGCTTGTTGCTGAATTTTCTCTTCTTGAAAGCTACGGCACAAGAAAGTACTTCATCACCACCTTCTGCAACAACATCAACCGTTTCTCTCACTCCAGAAATGTCGGCAAGCGCTGTCAACTCTTTATTTTCTAGCTTGGCAACTTCTGCCCCAGAACAGCCAGGAAATGGTGAGTTTGCCCTCAAGGTTGCATACACAAAAGAGTAGAGTGCTAACTAGTACAAGGTCCATCAGCGGGAGATGCTGGGTCGACAGCTGGCGCTGGAGACAGCGCAGCCGGGGCATCAGGCAGCGATTCTGGATCCATCACTCTGTCGAAAGGTGCAATTATCGCCATCATCGTTGTCGCAGTTGCAGTCTGCATTTTCGGAAGTAAGTTCATCATGACCATGTAACTACTACGATGGTGAATGCTAACGTTTCACAGTTACTACATCTGTTTTGTGGTATTTTGCGAAGAAGAGGTCGTGGGAGGTTCGAGCAAAACTCAGGAAGTCCGCAAGAAAAGTCGCCAATGCTTTGACACCAAGGAGGACAACATTTCCGAAAGATGCCCTGACACCAAATCCTCGTCGTGGATCAACTCGAGGTCTCACCAGAATAGAAGAAATCCCGAACACGCCAAGAATGCAAAGTATTGACGTTGAGAAGGGTGCTCCGAAGATGAATTCTTTTGAGATGACGGAGCCCCCCAAAAAGTCCAAGTGGGGCAAGAAACTGGGCCGATGATGGAAGAGGCTGGCCCGCGATGATTTTGATACCCGTTTCGACATTTTTGTAATTGGTCTGTTCAGCGTTGGCGTTGGGTTGTGTTTGGGATCCGATTTCTCTCCGAGTATATATAGGGTTATTGTAAAGCTTGGACATATTCGTAGAGGCTCATTATTATTATAACCTCCTAAAAACGTTGCCACTGGCACTACGTCTACCATCATCTCTTCTCCCTTTGCGTTCCGTGGGTTTCGCCTTCTCTGCTTCTTTCTTTCCTGCGCTCGGTGCGAAAGTAATCGACCTCTCGCCAACGACGTCCCCTCTATTTTTGCTAACACGTCCATTCCCTTGTGAACGAGAGCCCAAAGATTTGTCTCGCTTCTGATGTCCTGATTTCTTGTATGATGACGACGAGATCCGCATTTCCGGCTTAACCTTCTCCTTTGGCTTGATAATTTCATCGTCACTGTCCCCGCTCTCGCTCGAGTCGTCGGAGTCTTTTGCAAAATTGGATTGGCTTGGTTCTCCGACCTTGGTGCTTGGGTTGAGCGCTTGAAATTCCCTACTACGTTCATCCACTGCGAATTCCTCGTCTTCAAACATCTTGCCGAAACGCTCATCACCAAGAACACCCTTCTCCTGATCAACCGCCTGTCTCCGTTCTTGGCGCTTAAGCATCTTGTCGACCAGATTTTGGTTGACCTTGACCTTCTTGCCACCCCTGATCCGACTTTCACGTTCTTTCTCAACCTTCTCCTTGACTCTCTTCGTCCTTTCATCATCCCAAATGTAAGGATTCGCAATAAGACGAGCTTCCTCATAGAGCTTAGATGCCACAAAGTATCCATGCATGTAAGGTCTAAGCAAGTTCGTTGTCCCGACGAGGTGACCGAGGTTGAGTTGCTTGAGCTCGGGTAATGTGAGGAACTTGTAGTTATCGTATGTTTCGGCTGGAGCTTCTTCTGCCATTTCCTCAACCATGTTGTCCAAGAAAGAGCACCACTTTGGTGCTGGACCAAGTTGAGGTATGAAAAAAGCGTGTTGTTGTTTGCCTTCATTTGCCGTCAAAAGCATTCCACTCTGCTTGCACCACGCAACAGAGTTGATGTCAACCGCTGGTTCAACTGAGGTCCATGCCTTTCCGTCAGCTTCACCCCACAATTTGATGATGCGTTTATCAGCCGAGAGTATTTTCTTCTCCTGCGAGGACGTAGTCATATGCATGAGCGTTTTGATTGGATAACCATAACCTTGGTCTTTACGTAAGATTGGGACTGGCCGTCGAAGGTCGAAAATCTGCACTATGCCTCCAGAAGATCCAGTTACGAGTGATAGACCAGATCTGTCAAAGTCCAGAGCCGTAATTTCTCCTTCCTGTCCTGCTAGGATTCCGACTCTTGCTTTTGACCTAGGATCCCAGAATTCCACAGTTCCAATCGAAGTTCCAAAAGCCAAAAGATTATGGCTGTCTTCTGCGATGGCCGCGCAGTTGACACTTCCCGTATTAATACCACCCTGTAACGCGCCTCCACCCGATGTAGTCATATCGTCGCCTCCCACATCAACCTGATATGGCTTCATGTATCGCCCAACCTCAAGGTTCAATCTGTACACCTCACCGCTGCCATCTGCATTGACGCCCACAGCCGGAACCAAGGCCTCGGCTGAGTGCCTATCGTAAATGAGATCTCGGCCATATCTGGGAAGCCGAGTTTGATAATGGCAACCGCCTGGTGTGTGGAATTCGAGCCTGCGGTCTGTCTGCAGATGCAGAGACTTCGAGTAGTCCGAGGATAGAAGAATGAAGGAGTGGTTCAGCGTAGTGGTATGTCGATCGAATGAAAGCGAAAGATGCGGCAAATAATGCGTGTGTATCTGCGGCTTGTACGTTCCCGTGCTCATAACCCATTCTCCATCATCGCTCACTCGTATGCAACAACTGGCCTCCTCGAACTCGAAATCCTGGAGCAATTCAACTCGATTGGCATATTCCGGATCGTTTTTTAGACTGCGCTTTCGTTGTCGCGCGAGCCAGTCAGGCAGCGGCCTTGCCGTTGAAGCGCCAGAAATCGTGTAAACTGGCACATCATTTGGATTGGTGAGCTTCATAGTTCCAAGCTGCTTCAAATTTGAAGAGTTTGCGCTCGTCAAGAAATGGTGGAGGGGTTTGAGCTACAGCAGCTTCTTCTGGAAATTTTATTTTCTGACAGGGATCGTCGCGCTAAGATAATGCTGCATGCGCCGATAAGGCTAACTCCGATATCGAGCTGATTAGTCACGTGTATAAAATCACGCTACATGTGTGTCCGTGCGCTTGCGCCTCACTTACGTGCTTCGTTTACATAAGGCTGTTCCTTTTCAAACCTGGTAAATCCACTGAGATTCCTTGTCATTGTTTCGCACGTGTAGAAATTCTCGAAGCATGTTGCTGTCGTTGTCCACGAGGGAACAAATCTCATTATCTGAACGTTCGCTTTGTTGAGGTTTCATGGGACGTCTTCCGACAGGCATCCTAGGGTTTCTTTGCAGTATGTGTGCATATGCTTATTCGCTACTCGTATTTCATTAAGGATCAACTCAATCTGGAGGGGATAGCGAGTGCTGGGTTCTAGGTTGGGGAAGTGTTACATTTGATCCTGGTCATGTGACGCTCGTGAATGCCTTCATGTTAAAGGCCATGAATGAGAAGTTTTCTCGCAAGGCGAAGAGTAGTAAGCTTTTCAAACTTGGTCTGAAACAATTGTAAGAGGCTCAGAGGCTGAGTTCTCCCTTCCAGTCATATCAATACCATTCTTTCTTCCTCTGAGCGGCGAACGCTGACATCTAATTATAGTACTCTCCCACTGCCACATTAACGGAAAGACCTAGCCACAGAAGGAGGAAAGTGTGGCTGATGTTTACCTGGTTCTCTTCATTTTGCTGAGCTATACTGCGATGCTTTGCTATCATCGTATTTGCTTGTCTGAAAAACACACTGCCTTCCTCTTGATGTGTTGGCGGGAAAGAAACGAACACATGACTTGACTTCGCCCATCTCCCCTTTCCCTCGAATGCTGTGAAATATGCGCAGCATGGGTCGAAAGAAAACAACAATGCATCTTTCAAGGCGCACTAGCTTCGAAACGGCAAATTTTCACTATATTATCTTTTTGTTTTATTATTAATTTCGAGTTTATAGTTTGACGCGGATGTACTGCATCGTTCCTTCTATATACCTTCTACGGTGGTCAGATTTTGGAATCTCATCCATATATTCCTTCGCAAAGTGTAACTTGGGGACCTGGGTATCCAGGAAAATTGGGAAAGATGCATGGATGATCATAGTGAAAGGGCAGGAAAAACATGGTACCAATTGCCACCACCTGCGAGAAGATTACGACCCAATTCTCACCCACCCAAACGAGAGTCTGGAAGTAAAGTGCAATATTCTCCGCGGGGAGCGACCCTAGTTGCCAGTGAAAGGGGGTTGACTCTGATATTCATTGTGTACCCAACCGTCGTATGCAGTCGCAATTAGGGTCTACGTCCGCTGACAAGTCGCCCAGGATCTCCACTATAGCAAGCCACGAAATCGATCATTAAGCTTAAAAGGCATAGAAATGATCGATACAGGCGAGCTCAAGCCGTACTGCAGATAAAGTGCTGAAACCGAACAGTGCCAGCACACCAGCCACCCCTTTAGGGCCAGAGTTCCCAGGCATCGGCAGCTTGATCCGCATAACCACACGATATGGTATGCCCGTGCACGTAGCCTGGGCTGTGACGGTCTATGCAAACAGTTAGAGTTGGATATATCCCCGAAGGAAGGCTCTCTGTACAGAGCTGTTCTAGAGAATCTGCGAGCGGGTAGCTACAAGTGAGCAAAGAGCTGTGCGCCTACTGTACCCCCCTTCCCCATTCTACTACTGTAGTTATGCCAGGTCCACAGCCAAGTAAATCCCATTCTCCGCACATCTATCAGTTCCGCAATTTTCTTTATAACCTTACTAAAAGAATGCCTGTGCTGAGCAATCTTTGCCTTATTTCCTCTCATAGGCTGATGTGTTGTTTTATGTCAAAACAGCCTACCTTAAACCTTATGTCAAGATTTCCATCCTTTACTTCGGCGACCTTTCGGGGACTTCTTGGTCATCAAGATTCGTGTTCTGCTTCTTTTGGTATGTGCCTCCCCTTTTATCCGGTTGACCACTACCGTACCATAGAAACTCACTGAACTGGCGTTCAGAGGCCCATATATCCAAAAATGACGCTGATAATACGATTTAGGGTAGTTAATTGGCTCGAGGCCCTGGAAAGTGGATGAAAACCAGAGATTAGAGATCGAGGAGGCTATGAGATCGTCCTGGCGGCGGCGAGTTTATGTCCACAGAGGCCTCCTGGCCCAATAGGACCCCCAGTTACCCCCCTGAAAAGCATACGTACTTTAAGGTTATATGGGCCTCTGAACACCAGTTCAGTGAGTTTCTACGGTATGCGGGTGTGTTAAGAAGGATTTATGAATGATGCAGAAAGCAGCGATCGCTGGTAACAATGAATGGCAACTGCTTAATGGTGTCGTGCTATTGAATGCAGGTGATATAGGCAGTCCCCACAAGCAATTAGTCTGGCTAAAAATACCAAACAAGCTCTTGTTGCGAGAAGGTCTTCGTTCACAAGCCACTCACAATGAAAAGAATCCGCTTTTACAGGCCGTAGCGTACTAATTTCAAGGTCGGGACTCCGAAATAGGCTTAACATTTGGACATTAATATGGAATAGATCCAAACTAGGCAATGCGCACCGAGCTTCCATGGCGCGATCGAGATATCGTGAAAGAGCTGTGTTCAGGGAAGACAGAGTGTAAGCAGTGTTGCCCGGGTGAGGATATTGACCACTCTCTCAAGAGTCTTCGTGACATTGTCGGAGCATATGCATGCTTAGTCACCTACAGCCCATCACCACCAGAGAACTCTGATTTACTAGACATGCAACAATGAATATCATTTATCTCCCATCAAGCTGGCTTGCTCGACGTGACTTGTTTCAACAGACATCGCCACATGTTTTCACCGCTTGAAAGTCCCCTTGTACTGTACAGTGACAGTACATGATCAAACCTTCCATTCAGCCCGAAAATTCGGCCTCCAGGCTTGTCTTCCAGGCCTGGCAAATATCTCTGAAGCACAGTAAAATTGAAGGATTATCCATAATCCTGTGGTGTGCAATATCTTTGGGATCGTTTCTGGTTTGGAAAACAATTGCAAGAAGAACTTGCCAAAGTTGCAGATGCTGAAACAAGACCGTCGTTGACATGGGGAGTTTTTGGGGCAATTAACGTATAGCACAAATTATGAAATCTTTGGCTGCAAAATAATGGACTCTTCTTTCTTGGGGCATTAATATGCATGCGTCGCCTCATAACTTATTTGTGGATCTTCAGTTAGTTTTCACATCAGGATATCAAGCGTTTCCTTCCGTTTTTGATATCTTTACGACCATATTTATTACTTCCGCAGTATTCAAGGGGATAGCTGTCAGGACGCTAGGACTTATCACCCCTTTTCCTAGATCATAAGCTAAGTGTGCTTGTAACTACTAGTTCACTCCACCAAAAACTTAAGAAGACATTCCGATTAGCTTGCTAGAATAGCATGGCGCTAATCGATATCGATGATGTTCTATTATTCTGAATAGGTTTAGCCTAATTATTCACGTTTAATCTTTGACTATACATATGTCAATCGAATCTTTACGCCGCCTTGCAGTCAATCATTCACATTCAGCATATCGGCCAAGGAAATTCAGACAAGAACGACATTGTGGCAATTTCTCAGTTCTAAAGTAGATTCTACTGGTAGACGGCAGCCTGAGCAAGTGAATGCTTTGTTCTCTCGGATATTCTCGTAACAGGGACTAAGCGAGGTGCATTACACCGATAGGGGGTTGATTGGTTTTGCGCGACTTGGACAGTGTTTGCAGAAATTTTATTGTAAGAAAGGTAAAGATATTTGATTACAAGGATTCTAGTGATGCAGCATACGGGGTAGATATGTGTACTCGGTGTCGACATTATTGTACGGGGGTACATGTGTTATGTTTTCTTTAATGAACAAGCGCTAGCAGGGCTTTATACCTGCCTTGTGGCTCTGGGGGAAGGTGGTACTGCGTGTACGGCGTGGTTCAACTGTCAGATCTGCAAGAAACTCAGAGCAGACGAGTGGACAGGAGGACAACAGAAGGGTTGAAGCTGCATGTCGGTTGCAAATCTACACTCGCAGTTGTGTGGGGTTTGAATCCTACACTAGAGAATAACGTGCTCAAGCAGGGAAGTACAAGCGTGGGAGTTTGAGTGTCCGCGGTTAGGGGGTAGCATGGCGTGTTGTTATCATGTCTCAGTTGTTGTGAGGGAGGAGGAGGCTAGGGTAAATGAATGGACGGTTTTCTTTCCCACTAGAAAAATCAAGGATACGATGACTGTCTGGCATTGGAAGTCATGCGAGAAGCTCATTAATTTGTTTGCCATGGTCTTGGTCCTTGGTATCTTCATTGCCCCGCCGCGTTAGCTGATGAGAAGTACGCAGCCCCTTTTTTGTTTTCATTCTATTCCATCAAGTGGAAACGAGAATTGCAAGGCAGACTTGGTGTATCTACACATGTAAGCGAGGACAACGGCGGCTGGATGGTAGAAAATCACGGCATAGACTTGAAGGTAAATCATGGAGCAAAAATAATAGAGTGCATGTATGATTACAAGCCTATCAAAGTGCCGTTATTGTCAAGAAGAGGCTGAGCGGAGAAGAAAACGTAATAGACAACGTCAATGAAGATCTCAGCATTAGAGGATCACCAATTCATATTTTTAGAATTGCAAGCGATGCTATTGCGTTGGATATCGTAGAACATTCTAGATAATTGGGTCCGTGTTTGTGTGTAGATATGCGGTGCTTCAGCAAAAATCGCGATGGCGCATTTCCTTCACGGTTAGCAGAGAAGTGGGCGGCAGACCATCATCTGCAAGAATAGCTTCCAAGCACATAGGATCACATACTCTTGTGCTGCCAAATAGAATGAAACCATTGAAATTTCTGTTTGAAAGATATTCTGGGAAATGCTCCAATATTATTGACTGTTCTACCTAGTAGCCGAGCGCTGCCTCGCTAAAGCCCCCTTATTATCGTTGGGGTTGTCGCTATAGTCTGAAAAGAAAGGACGACCAAATGTGCACTTCTATTTTAGAGTAAGTGTACCTATTCACTGAGTTTTGAGGATCTAATATATGATAGAACTCTCGCTTGAGGCTGGTGCATCTCTGCAGATGAAGGAAAAGACGCCACGTTGGTTGTCGAGCGATTCCAGGTGCCACAGAAGAGAAGAAGAGGAGGAGGACACACATTATCTCCGACGCATAACAATACCCGAACAAAACAAACAATGCTACCTCTACTTCCTGATCAAGAGTCGACTATAACTCGAACGTGACTCGGGTTGGAATTCCAAAGCTACCTTTGAAGTCCACGTCGGGTTGAGGGAAATAACGGTCCGGAAAGTCGAGGGTATCGATAAGAGCAACACGAGCAGCGTGGCATAAATACACCAGCAGTTGCACAAGCAGCACAACCCCAAAGACAAAGACTGAGCCAACCCAAGTACAGGAGTACAAACTTGGAGCAGGATTATCCACGATTTTGAATCTTGGTGTTGAGGTGCGAAAAGGGGTAAGTGACTCAAGCGATACGGCTTCCTTTAATTGACCTACTCACAGATCTAAGGCTCAAATTACTCTCAAGCAGAATGGAGTTGGCAATTAAAATGGCGATAGAATGGCGACTCAAAGTTCGAATGGTACAGTAACCAGTAGCGTGCAGGACTTTTGAGACAACAGCAAGCAACCAGAAACACTTCTAGTAGCGGGGCCCGCATACCGACGCTAACAAAACAAAGGCAGTATTGGACCATAGACTTCCGAGCTCTGAGTTGGAAAGCGCAAAAGGCAGTACGGTATTAAATGCAGGTGTTCAAACAGGTACAAGAGGGTAAATTTAAAGCATGATTTGACCACTAGCCCTCTCTGGAAAAAGAAAGAGGAAAAAGAAAGAAAAAAGGAGGGAAATTATGCGGTGATTGATTCGATAAATTAAAGCTGACTGTAACTACAACCTAAAACCCGACAGTATCGGAAATATCATGCCCAATCATACATATTAGATCCTACCACATATCAAAATGTAGCCCTCGAGCTGGGAAATTTCCTCGATCATATTTAGACCAAAGCAATTATGCAACACCAAGCATTCGCCCTTGTTATATAATCTCTGTCAACATCGCTGGAGTATATAGCTATTATGCCTGAACGCCTTGGCATATCATTATCACATCGTCCATTTAAATTGCGACGAAGAACCGTGGTAATACAGCCGCGGCAAAAGCCATCGAGATGCATATCTCTAGCCTCTCGTCGGCTTAGCCTCGGGGTTCCCACGAATCTTCCATCGCAGTATGGCTCGTCCCTGACTGCTCAGCAGAATTACCCAAAGCCTCCTCGCTCAGCTGGGCTCAGATACAGCAAGGCCTAACTCATCATTTTGAAGACCGGTCTTTGTGACTTGATGTGCATCATCCGAATTCCAATCTGGGTGCTGATCAGGTAATGTCGAGGTTGTTGATTGAAACCTTCGCCATCTCTAGAATCTTCACACACCCATGCACCTGTTCTCCCAAAGAATTGACTTTGTGGCAGTTATCGGAGCCAAACGCCGTTTTGAGCTCTGCAAGTTCGTCTTCCGGAAGTCCTGCAAGCCATTCATGGCGCAAGTTTTGGCGTTGCTCGATATCTGCTATGAGACCTTTCAAGCCTTTTTTACTACTGCAACCTTCTTGGTCGCCTGGCATTTGATGCCCATAGATGTCCGCTCGTATTAGCGCTCGTACTGTGGTCCGCCATTGAACCGGAGACATCTCAACGTCGTTGAACATGATCTCCTTCTCGATACAGCGCATCTCTCCTGCGATTGTGGTTTGAAGGGGGCAAAGACCTCCAAAGTCATGGAATCTAAAAGTCTTGGTCCTGCCTGCAGCAATTGCCGCTTCCGTTTCGTCATCGACCATTTTTATTAGCCGAGTATAACCATGGGTTATTATCGGCAATAATGTTCCTAGAAGCATGGTGTTTTGGAACCCATCTATTGCAGGTATCTTGTCTTTTAGAAGGATGGATCCACAGCCAGGACACCAAATTGTTTCCGAAGCCGTTCTGGCCGCGCTCCTAACAACGCTTAAAGCCTGGGCAATATCTTTCGGAAAATTCTGCAAGGACGACAGCGCCAAATACATGGACGACAGGCAACTGCACGGGGCCGTGAAATTTTGGGGGGGAGAGTTTCCCTCGTCGGCATTTGAGGAAGCGGTTGAGTCTGTTGATAATGGCGGGACTTGGGAGAGGGCGGGGTCGGCTTGGTCCGTCGAGTTGAAGTCGAAAGGAGTCATGCTCAGGATATCGCGGTCGCCATAATTCCACAGATCCCCCACAGGCCCGTCACTCAACGCTGGAACCCCGCCTTGTCCTGGAAGTGCTCCGAGATTTGAGGTATTCGTGTAGTATGGTTGCGCGACAGCATTCTCCTCGTAATCATAGGTGTTGGTATCGAAAGGCAGCGGGCCCAGTGCGAGTGCATCCACAGTCAAATCGGGAACGGGATCCTCTTGCAGCGTCTCAATAAACTGCCTTTTGCGGGGTCGCCCCATTGGCTTTTGCTCGGAATAGTGGCAGGCAATGTCTTCTCGTTTGCAGCGCACACATCCATCTGGATCCTTCGAGCAGGCAAGTTTGCGCGTTCCTTGGTAGGCATTCATTAGCCATTCTTGCAACGGGACTGCAGGAACTTACTGCATTCGTCGCAAGCACGACGCTTCACGGCTGCGTCTTTCGAAGGTGTTTCCGAGGGCATGACGATCGAGCCGCAAGCCACTGGGTCGAGGTTTAGAGATATTAGATATTCGTGGAAGAAGGACATCACCTTGCGATGGGCGTTGTCGTGTAGGTGATGATTTCAAGTGACTAATGAGGGGACGGTTGGATTTAGATCGAGCATGCATGCGGCTGATACGTCAGCACAAGGGTGCCTTCAGCTGACGATTTTACACTATGTACCATAGTACCTGTCAAAGGAGCCCAGTAGCTAAGTACCTAGGTAGATATGTGTGTATATCGCAATAGAGGAGTTGACGGAGGATTGATACTCCATTTGGGTTCAGTTACAGCTCGCCCACGTCACAACTCAAGTTCCAACTTGACCTCCTGTGGGTTCTGCAAGGGCCAATGACCTGAAGTCGTGTGCTTATGTCAAAATACATCTTCACCGGAGGTATATCTTCACTTCTCGAGTGAAGTGAATTATGGAAATTGAGGGTCCCTGATCGCACTAGCTAGGTAGATAGCTGCTAGGCAATGAGTGGGTAGAGACAGGTCTGAGGTCAGAATGCTTAAGCTCTTCTTCCGCAATGGCAATTGGTGGTGTAAAATCTACTGAGGGGGGAAAACTCATGTCTCGCTCGCTATGAAGGGAGGACAAAATTTGTACCACATCGTACCTACTCGAGTAGTACAATGTCATGAGGAGGAGAAAAAAGAAATAATTTCAAAGTCTTGACGTTCCACAGCATTCAGGCATTGGAGCTCAAAGGCGGTCAAAGCGTCGCGCTAAGCCGACCTGAGCCTGATAAGGCCGATAACGACAAAAAATATTCTTGCAAAAGTAGCCAGCCCAGCGCGAGCCCAACACTAATTGACGCCAATTCATACAATGCCTCCCAAAACGCTCGACCGAAAGCGCAAAGCTGTAACTCGCGATGTGCCCGAGACTTCTGACGTGGAATCAGAGGCGGAATTTGGAGACGGTCTACTCGAAGGCATCTTGTCGCAAAGCGAAGACTCAGAGGACGACGACAGCGGGGAAGAGGAAGACGTGAGCGAGGACGAGGATGACGATGAGGAGGATCTGGCCGAGCTCGATGCTCTGGATAGTGACGAGATACCCTCGGAGGATGGAGCTAGCGATGCAGAAGGATCCAAAAAAGATGCGATTAAGGCCAATGGCTCCAAAGAGATCGCGAAAAAGATTTTGGGTCAGCAGCGCGCGCTAGAGGAGGACGAAGACAAGCCAAATTATACAGTTGAAAAGGATGCCAATGGAGGAGAGAGATACGTGTACCAGGAAATTGATCCAGTCTACGATAGCGACGACTCGGACGCCGCAATTGCCCCCAATACAATAGGCAACATCCCCCTCACATTTTACGATTCGTACCCTCACATTGGATACGACATCAACGGCAAAAAGATCATGCGGCCGGCTAAGGGAGAAGCTCTTGATGCATTGCTAGACAGTATAGATATTCCAAAAGGCTGGACTGGTCTCACTGATCCAGCAACTGGCAAACCTCTCAATTTGAGCCAGGATGAATTGGAAATTTTGCGGAGGATACAAACGAATGAGTTGCCGGAAGATGGCTATGATCCGTACCCCGTAAGTTCAGTTTTGTTTCTCTAGATGTTCAAATTTGTTACTGATAACTGTAGGCTATGGTCGAATATTTCACCGGAATTGAAGAAATTATGCCTTTGAGTTCTGCTCCTGAGCCTAAACGAAGATTCTTGCCATCAAAACACGAACAGAAGAGGATCATGAAGCTCGTTCGGGCCATCCGAGAAGGCAGAATTTTACCATATAGACCACCGGAAGAACGTCAAGAGGAGGAGGAAGAGCGTCATTATGATATTTGGCAGGACGAGCAGCCTCGTCCAGACCATGTCATGAACATTCCTGCACCCAAGATGGCACCTCCTGGATATGACATGAGTTATAACCCACCCCCAGAGTATCTTCCAACGAAAGCCGAGAAGCAGGCCTGGGAATCAGCCGACCCCGAAGACCGCGAGAAGGAGTATTTGCCAACTGCATATGGATCTTTACGAAAAGTACCAGGTTACGACAAATTTATCAATGAGAGATTCGAACGATCCCTTGACCTGTATTTGGCACCACGAGTACGCAAAAACAGACTCAATATTGATCCAGCCTCGTTGTTACCGAAATTGCCCAGACCAGAGGAACTCAAACCATTCCCAACAGTATGCTCGACATTATTCCGCGGACATGAAGGCCGTGTGCGAACTTTGTCAATAGATCCCTCTGGTGTTTGGCTCGCAAGTGGTGGTGATGATGGCACTGTCCGTGTTTGGGAGCTTTTGACTGGTAGGCAGATATGGAGCGCAAAGGTTGGCGATGACGAAGCTGTTAATGTTGTCAGATGGAGGCCCGGAAAAGATGCTGTTATTTTGTCTGCAGCTGCCGGAGAGGATGTTTATCTTCTTGTGCCGCCTATTGTCGATCCCGAAACCGATGCCGCAAGCCGAGAAATATTGGACCATGGCTTTGGACATGCAAGCAATGCCACTCAAGCCTTGACTGCCAATGGTGCCAGAAAAGAGCCTGTTGCTAAATGGACTCGCCCAGGATCTCGTCTCGAGGATGAGGGTGTTCTCATCAAGATTACTTTACGAACAACTGTCAAAGTTATCAGCTGGCATAGACGTGGAGACTTTTTCTCAACGGTTTCGCCGACTGCACAACGTAGCGCTGTCGCTATTCATACACTTTCCAAACATCTCACACAAATTCCTTTCCGACGCCTTCCCGGTATCCCTCAGACAGTACAATTCCATCCTTCTCGGCCACTCTTTTTCGTTGCTACTCAACGGACAATCCGAAGTTACGATCTACAAAAACAAGAGCTTGTAAAGATCATCCAACCAGGTGCTCGATGGATTTCTTCGTTTGATATCCACCCCGGAGGAGACAATCTTATTGTAGGATCTTATGATCGACGTCTGCTATGGCACGATCTTGATCTCTCAACCAGGCCGTACAAAACCATGAGATTCCATAATAAGGCTATCCGAGCGGTCAAGTACCACAAGGGTGGTTTCCCTCTTTTCGCAGACGCCAGTGATGATGGTAGTTTACAAATTTTCCACGGCAAGGTTGTTAGTGATATGATGGAGAACGCTACGATTGTGCCAGTCAAGGTTTTGAAGGGGCACAAGGTAAAGAGTGCTTTGGGAGTTATGGATGTTGATTGGCATCCTCGGGAGCCTTGGTGTGTTAGTGCTGGAGCGGATGGAACCTGCAGATTATGGATGTGATATCTTTCGATTGTGCTTGTAAATCATAGCCTAGGCGTTGCTGGTAGGAAAATATTTAAACACGAGCTTTCAGCCCATCGCGCATTTTTGGACATGATTTGATGCCTCTTTATCACCATCTCATAGCTTTTCGCATCAAGCCATTTAGATTCCGGACATAGGCCATTCTATTTCCCCTTTCCTTTGCGGACCAGTTCCAGCAACAAGCTATCTTATCCAGGTGTTAGGGGACACTTTCTAGGGGGTCCATAAAAACCTATATGATCGACGTCGCGAAGCCTTACAGATTTAAGCTACGCTTTGATCAAACGTTAATTCAATATAATTCAAATAGAAACTCTGAGGAGGGGCTTAGAGTAACGAATAAAAGCGCCCAGAAATGTAGGGGGTTATCGCATAAACCTGTAATTTGCCACTATTCGTATCCATAATCGATATTGTAGAGCACGCGACGTCGATGCCAAGATGGTCCGAAGTATACTATCCTAGTACCCTCAAATATATGTCCCCTAACACCTGGATAAGATACACTTTTATAAATGCATACAGAAGTACTATTAGGAAGTCTGAGAATTTCTGGGGAATTAGACTGTTGAAGTATAGCAGTCGCTTGTGCACCAAGTTAAGTCGATGAGAGTCAGACACCATATCAAACCTTTGACAAGTTAATTGAAGGCGTGACGGCGTCCAAAAAGCACTCTTAGTCGTTTTTGAAATGAAAAATGTGAGGAGGAGCAGCAAATCAGGTCAGAATTGCACTCTGGGAGTGATTATTTCTGTTAATTGCAGATACGTCACTTCTCTACCCATCCGAGTCTTCGGTTCAATACCACGCGAATAGAAACTCACTTCTTGCCATCCGAACCCCAACTGCATTCACCCTTGAATCTTCGGTCTTCGCCGCCCGTGCTTGCTTTGCTTTCCTCGGCGCGCTATCCTGCCTGTTGTCCCTAAATACCAACAACCGATCTGCGTCTATTGCATCCGCACAATATCGCGTTAAGCTATCGCACCTGGACATACCGCTCTCGCATCAGATTCGCAATCGAGATTGTCGACCATAAGGACCGGATAGCCCTTCACTTCTTTCAAGTCAACTCGCAAGTTAGCAGTGAATGAGCTTGCGCGAGCTCTCTTCCCGCCACCTCCTTCAGCATTGAGCTTAAGAAGACCTCGACGCCCCGCTGAGATAGGATCGATCTCAAACAAACACCAAGCTGGCCTGAGTCGTTAGCCTTCAAAACGACATCCGGCGACACTTGCGACCAGCTGCGCGATCAATTCCCTGGAGATCGATATCTGCCCGTCGCCTCAAGCAGACCGCAACACCGCAAGATATCTGCGCCATCAATTTTTGTCACGAGTAGCACAGCAGCTTTGAAGCTTCAGAAACACAAAGAGCTGGATACGAAACGCAAATAGGGAAAAGCACTGTGACCATGCGTGCCTTTACCTCGTCGGCAGGACTCTGGCTCTGCGCCCTCCTCGCATTTATCGCTTTCGCCAGTGGAGAGAGTGGAACAGCAACTCCAGATTTGTCGAATCAGCCAATACGAATTCCTGCGATGAAAGGCCAATTTCAATTCCCTCTTTTCCGGGAGAAGCAAGTAGCCACCAAGAGCAAGCCCGTCAAGAACTTAATTACCGACAAGGAAATGGACGACCACCAAGCACTTCAAGCCCTCGCATTTTTTGAGACCGAATACACTGCGAAAATGGCCGCACACAACAAAACCATGGCATCCCTCTTCAAGACCCTCGGCCACGCTCTTCGAAACATGGGACTCGACGATGAGATGCTCACAAGCGAGATCAAAGATCCCGACGCCATTGTCGCTAAGATCCTTCATCGCTTTGAGACCCTGGGTACGAAATCCGGTGGTAAGGAAAAAGGAAAGGGCCGAAAGAAGGATTACAAAGTAGAAGGCAAGAGCGAGGATTACTTTGGTAGACGAAGACCCGCCGACCGAGAAGCGCGAGGTAGAATTGGCTTTGCCAAGCATTTGAAGGAGACGATGGAGGTCATCAAGGAGATGAATTTTGAGAGTTTGAAGTTGAAGGTGTGGATGCAGGAGTTCCAGGAGAGGATCAAGGAGGTGAATGATGTCGCTCGATCTCGCTTTGATGTTAAGGAGGGAGGAGGACTTTGAGATTCGCTGCCTGGAAGCCACGCCACCACGCTCGATTCCAAATTGATCCGACTCTGCCAGTGATCAGCCTTCTCGAAGAACGATACAGCACAAGAAACAAAAGCGAACTTTACCTATGTAAGGCTCGTCATACGAAGAGGATATGTTGGATTACGATTACGAAGTTTCCTTTTCCCTACGATTACCATCAGCGACTACTATTACGATACTACAATGACTAAGTTAGTACTTCTGGTAGCACACGAGATAAGACGGTACACGACAGAGGAGACACCGGGAGAAGAACACAAGTCAGGAAGACTGAGAATTTGTAACAGTACCTCTCAAGACTGAAGTGGAGTGGAATAACTATTAGACTGGACATGCTAGTTAGTCAGATGGCGAGATGAGACGAAATACTTGAGGTTGATTTTATTGTTGTTGTTGACTTGGTTTCTGGAGGGCAGTTGGTCGATGGTTATGATAGGTTTCGGAATTGACTATAGTACAAACTTCTGTGAACTCTTTCTTTTGACTTAAACCCACCGAAGCTACAATCAGCCCCGAGACCACGTAGGATACCCTTAAATATCGCTAGTAAGGTTTTATTTCATCTTACATTATCTTTTTTTCTGCATTTCCATCCCTATGCTTCAAAACCAAGCGATGTACGACCTGATGGGCTGTTCCCACAAGTCCGACTGTCCATACAGGTACCGGATGGCCAAGAATCTTTGATAGATACCTAGTTCAAGGCCTGCATTTGGCTGCAGTTTCAAGTTGAGCTCTGCTTTCTCGCTTTTCGGTGTATCAGAGAACCACCAAGGAGGCCCAGAGTTAACCTGCCAAACATTTCAGAAATAGGGCAGGAAACGTTCTACCAGATATGCTTTAGACTTAATTCTATTCATGAATATGTCTAGCTGGACGCCTTAGCATATTTCTTTCGATTTTTCTCCATCGCATCGGTAGTCTCTGGCCATACCCACACCCGCCTTTAATGACTAATTATTCTCCCGCCGGCTGTTGAACCAGAATAGTAGATACGCCAGGTGACAAGATTGGTAGGTTCGGGTATTGGAGTGCACCAAAAAAAATGTGTATTTTTGTTGCATGAGGAGAAGTTTTGGTGTTCCAGATGATGGTCGCGCTGACGAAACAAGGTGCAAACGCGGCCCGAGCGTGCCTCCGCTCTAGGGAATACACATTTTAAAAAAGGTTAGGGCACTTTAAAAAAACGATTTAAACGGTATTTTGGGTGTTTTAAAACCAAAAAAATTAAAACGGCTTAATTGGGTTAAGTATAGCTTATGTTTTATTGAAAATTTTCTAATTAATTCTTTTTTATTTATAATATTAATATTATAATATTTAATAATCAACGATTAAATCTATTATTATACGCTATAATACTTAGAAATAATACTAATTCGAATATTGAAAATAAAGAAATAATTATCGCCTTTAAAAGAAATAAAATTATTAATTATAAGATCGATTAAATAATATATAAAAGTTATAAAAAGGAAAGAATATAAAATATAACCTAATTTATATTTCCTTACCTTTATAAATATATAATATATTAAGAAAAGTTAGAAAGTTAATATAAGATAATAAAATCTTATAAAGTTTATTTTAAAAATAAATAACGTTTAAACCTAAATTTCCGCCTACTTTTATATAATCTTAATTAATTAATATTTCCTTTTTAACCTTTTAAATACTTCTTAAAATAATAAAAAGATATTTTATTTATAAAAGTAATATATATTTCTATTATTACTTTTAAATAATTCGAACCCTTTAAATAAAATACTTTTTTTATAATATTCGATTATAAATCTTTTTAATAATAATAATTAATAGGGCCTCTTTTTAATAACTATTATAAGATAATAAAGATAAATATAAAAAAACGATTCAAAATAACGCTTATTCTTAATATTATTATAAATAATTCCTCGAATATTTTATAATATTAAATCGAGAATATAACGATTATATATAAAAGTATTTCTTTTTATTAATAAAACTCTTTTATTAATACTCTTATATTAAACGTAAATTAATAGATTAATTACATTCTAAGAGTTATTAAAGATTTCTTTAATAATAACTTATAAAAGATTATTTCCTTTATAATAAATATATATAATATTTAATAATTCTATTAAAAGAAGATTATAATATATAAAGAATTTAAATATCTTTATAATATATTCTATAATTCTTACGATTAATAATTTACTTTTAAAGATTTAATTAAATCTAAGAAAAAATATAATTAATAAATCGTTATATTAATCGGAATATTCTTTTATTTAAAACTAAATAAAATAATTATTTACTTTATTAAAACTAATAAATAATTAATTATTCTTTATAAAATTATATTTATAAATAATAAAAAGATTATAATATTAATTACTATAATTTTAATTTAATAAAGGACTTAAATTAATAACACTTTAAAATACCGTTTTTTTTTAATATATTTTACTAATAATTTTAATAAATATAATAAATTATTTTAATCCTAAAACTCGAATTTCCTTTTAAACTTTATATTATTCGAACTTATTTACGAATATTAAAAGATATCGAAATCGAATATTATAATATTCGATAAAATTTATCTTAAATAAATCGAAATTAATAATTATTTTTAAAATATAATAATATTAAGAATTAATATTTTCTTTATAAATATTTAAATATATTTAAATTATTAATAAGGTAATTAAATTAAAAGAATAAAAAAGTAATTTCTTTTAATTTATATTATAACTTCTACATTATATTTTAATAATTATAATTACGTTTTTATAATTTCTTTTAATAACAATATTTATTATTATTTTCTTAATTATAAAGATTAAAATATTATAATAGACTATTAAATATATCTTAATAAAAAAGATTCTTTCGAATTTATTAATATTATTTAAAAGATTTATAATTTAATAAAGCCTTTAATATTTTAACGATACTTTTTAATAATAAATATAATATTAAAATTAATTAAACTAATTATAAAGCTTTTATTAATCTTTATAAATAATTGTTACAGGTCCAGATCTGTGACCCTTAAGTAGTCGAGTAGCATATTGGACTTCCATCCAATAATAGTCCCTTTTTGGGCAGTTCACTGTTCCTAGCCTGTGACAATAATATATTATTAGAAAAGGCTTTTTTAATTAATAATATCTTATATATTAAGTTTACGAATTATATAAATATTAAAAAAGCAAATATAAAATATTTTATTTTTATAAATGTAAGGTTTTTACGAATAAAAGAAGGTTATAATAGGGTATATTAATTAGATAAGGATTTATTAGATTTAAAGGATAATATAATATATATAAAGATTATAAATTTATCTTTTAAAATACGAAGAGAAATATTAATTAATATAAGAGTAAAAGAAGAGATTAACGGAATAAATATAATTGAATAATAGGAATAATATTATAAAAAAATCAAATTCGTAAACTATAAACTATTTATCTTAGAAGTTACTTTTAAGTATACGATAATATAATGAAAGTATTTTATAAAGGTGCTTAAAGAAGCCTAAAAGGAAATATCGGAGTATATGTAACGATGCGGGTTTCCTGGCTCAGGAAGTCGGGTCAACGTCGGGTTCGGTAGGCTATAATGGTCAAGAAGTAAAACAAGAGTCGGGTTCGTT
>QYAP01000032.1:0-120976 GCA_003988905.1 Hymenotorrendiella dingleyae
CCCCCCCTCCCCCCCCCCCCCCTTTCACCTTGCCTTACCAAACACACCAAAATACTTGACTACGGAGCTAACAATGGCGTCTCCCAGTCCTCATAACGAGTTGAATCCGCATATTGACCACTACATCGGTATTGATGTTGGTACCGGTAGTGCTAGAGCTTGTATCATTGATGCACATGGCGATATCAAAGCTTGTAGGTGTCCCCCCTCGTCAGCTAAGTTTTGAAGCTACGGAGCTACGAGCTACCCCGCTTCCTATTTTTATACAATTAGTAGTGGCACAGGCTAATCAAGAGTAACAATAGTGGCCACAGAAAACATCGGCCTCTGGCAACCTGAGACTGGTTACTATGAGCAGTCAACTACCGATATTTGGAGATGTATTTGCAACTGCGTCCAACGCGCGCTAAGCCAACACAACATTGACCCTACAACTGTTCGAGGAATTGGTTTTGACGCTACTTGCTCCCTTGCCGTCTTTTCCCACGATACCGATGAACCTGTTCCCGTTACCGGCCCAGACTTTAAGAATGATGGAAACGACCGCAATGTCATCTTATGGCTCGACCACAGACCAGTCGAGGAGACGGAGACCATCAATGAGACCGAACATAATCTCTTGCGCTATGTCGGTGGCAAGATGAGCATTGAGATGGAGATCCCCAAGGTCCTTTGGTTGAAGAATAACATGCCACCGGAGCTGTTTGATCGCTGCAAGTTCTATGATCTCGCAGATGCATTAACACATTTGGCAACGGGCAACGAGACTAGAAGTTTTTGTAGCACAGTTTGCAAGCAAGGCTTTGTTCCCGTTGGAGTTGATGGAAGTGTCAAGGGATGGCAAGAAGACTTTTATGAAGAAATTGGCCTTGGAGATCTTGCGAAAGACAACTTTCTCAGAATGGGTGGAGTTGACGGGGTGGTGAGCTCTCTTATCCCTAATTTGAGGAAATGCTAATTTATTACAGAATGGCAAGTACATGAGTGCTGGTGAATTGGTTGGTACGCTAAGCGAGAGAGCTGGTTCACAACTTGGTCTGCCCGCCGGTATCGCGGTAGGAAGTGGTGTCATCGATGCGTATGCTGGTTGGATTGGTACCGTTGGTGCAAAGGTTCACCTTGGTGCTGGACAGCTAGACAGCCATTTGCCCAAGAACGATATTTCGCAAGCATTCAGCCGACTAGCTGCAGTAGCTGGAACCTCGACTTGCCATCTTGCCATGTCCAAGGAAGCTGTCTTCGTCAATGGAGTTTGGGGACCGTATCGAGATGTCCTTCTACCAGAGTACTGGATGGCCGAAGGTGGACAATCTGCCACGGGAGAATTGCTTAAGCATGTCCTGGAGACCCACCCAGCATATAACGAAACTATGTCGATGGCCGAATCTTTCAATACTAGCATCTACGACTATCTGAATAACCATCTCGAGGAGTTGAAGGAAAAGACTCGGGCGCCTACTGTTTCCTATCTTGGCCGCCATTTCTTTTTCTATGGTGACCTCTGGGGCAATCGTTCTCCAATCGCAGATCCCAACATGACTGGATCAGTTGTTGGTCTTAGCAGTGATCGCAGCATGGACGGACTAGCCATTTACTACTATGCTACCATGGAGTTTATCGCTATGCAGACTCGTCAAATTGTAGAGACGATGAACAAAGCTGGTCATTCCATCACTAGCATCTTCATGTCTGGATCTCAATGCCAAAACAAGATTCTGATGGAGTTGATGGCTACCACTTGCAGCATGCCAGTCGTTATCCCAAGATACGTCCACGCAGCAGTTGTTCACGGTGCGGCCATGTTGGGTGCCAAGGCTGCGAGCGCAGACAAGGAGGGTAAGACGGAGCCTCTGTGGAATATCATGGATCGCATGAGCAAGCCTGGTAAGGTTACCAGACCGGGCAAGAATGCACAGGAGATTAAGCTTTTGGACATCAAGTACGAGGTCTTCTTACAACAGTGCAAGACTCAGCAACTTTATAGATCGAAGGTTGATGAGGCTATTGAGGGATGGGAGCTTGAGGATTAGGGGAAGGAATTATGAATGATGAACCGATGTACTTTTTGGCTTTTCTCTGCTCACCACCTGGGAGTCTTAAAAATGGAGATAGATTTTTAGAGAATTTTTTTGGTAAATTCTTGCACGCATGCCTTGCCTTTGAGTGAGTGATTGTGGTTTCGTTCAGTCAACTTCAATGGAAGAAAGGTTACTACAAATGATAAAATTTCTCCTAAACATATCGCGAGGCCCGTCTAGCTTGTCTTCTTACTCTTTCTGTTTTATACTGCCTGTTTATGACATTGAATTGCGTATCTATTTACACCTTGGTACAAGGTAGTTTTCTTTTTCGGATTTCAAATTTTGTGGGGCCAGAGAGGGAGGAGGGTAATATATACAGTAGGAGGTTCAACTACAAACTTCTCGTTTACGTACAGCTTTATTTGTTCATATGTGTCATGAGATTAAAGGCGAGAGAGAAGAATGAGCAAGTTTGATGAAGTTGAGGTGTTTGGTATGGCGTAATAATACAATAATTGGAATTTTGGATCATAAAAACCCCTTTTTTTCCCTTCCTATTTAAGGTTTATTGTGTTGGGGTGTATGGGAGAACGGTTATTTACAAATCTACCCCCCCGAATTCTCGATTTTGTACGAATCTACCCCCCCTTTTAAAGGGGGGGGGGGGGAGAAGGGTAACAAGAGTTGTACCCAACTACCCCCTAATAAATTTAAATCATAACTTTTTAATTTAGAGTTATATATAAACGACTCTATATATTTCGAATTATTGTTTAAGCATATCGTAGTTCCGATACGATAGCTGTAGTGTGCAATATCTTAGGTTTAAGTTATGGTTGAATAGCCTCAACCGAGGGGGCGAGCGCCACCTATGGCTACGAACCACTACACCAACGACGACGAACTACGGCGGCCCCCTTTCGCCGCGACGGCTACCCTACTTCTAAACTAGTATTGCATATCTAATATTAGTCGGATATAAACTATCATATGCTCAAATTATAGGTTTTAAGGTTCCAGTCAAGATGTAATTACGGATGGGGGGTAGATTCGTACAAAATCGGAGATTTGGGGGGTAGATTTGTAAATAACCGTTGGGAGAATGAGGTAATGTAATGGGAGGTGTGTTTGAGAATGGGAGAACTTCTTTCATCGTAGCTTTGACTTTCTTTGATTTTCTGATATAATGAGGTTAAAATGGGAGAGAAAGGGGAAAGAGGGGTGTAAATTAATTAATCTGGCAGGGTAAGGTTTGGAGGGTAAGTGACTGTGTGATAGGATCATGACGCGCCCCTTCGAGTTTTGTTCAGGGTGAAGGTGTTTGTTATTCTGAGTAATAAAGCGTGGGATGACTAGTATATGAAAATGAGGAATCGCAAACTCTGCTTTTAATTCACTAGAGCTTCCTTGTTATGCTATGAATAACATGATCTCTCTCGTGGAGTCATATGGGTCATAAAAGCAACTTACTCTCTTTGCCTATTTCAGCATCGGTATGTGCTTTTGGATAAGAATAATCACTTTCAACTTCAACTTCACTGTGTTACCTCTGGGCTCCACTTTGAGGTTGTTAATGTCCTGGGGAAGGAGTGGTGAAGGGTTGTCGGTGCTTTGAACAGGTGACTTGATGTAGTTTACTTCACTTCTCAGTGACACAACTTATCTCTGCTCAATCTCTGGTCCCCACTTTGAGGTTGTTAATGTCCTGGGGAAGGAGTAGTGAAGGGTTATCAAGAGGTGACTTGACGTACCGGTAGTTTACTTCACTTCTCAGTGAAAAAACAACACAACAGCTTCGCTTTCAATCCAGTTGGTATCCACTCTGATGGAAGCTCCTTCCTTTGATCAGTTCCAGAGTTACCGCCAACCCATCCGGGTTGCAAGTCTCTGACAGTCCGACTATATAGGGACTTGACTTCTTCCTCTAAACAACACAAACTCTTTCAGCAATCAGACCTCGCATTCATCTTCGTTACCAACAGCATCAAAGCACTTAACCACAATACAACACTTGCACACCACCTAGCATCTCGCAACCATGCATTCCCTCACCATCACCCTCTGCCTCACCTGGCTCCTCACCTCTTTACGTCCCCCTTGCTCCCTCCCTTCTCAAAAAATCAACTAACCTCTTCACCTTCAGGCCTTCGCAGCAATTATCACCTCCCCACAAAACATCAGCACGGTCGCTACCAATCTCCCATGGCCCGTCGTCCCCTTCACCTGGTCCGGAAACCTCAGCGGCCATGAAGTAAACCTCACCGGCACGATTCAAGAGATGGAAGCTCAGATGAAGGCTTTGCATGCTGATTTTGAACTTCCTGCCCTCGAGGATTCGCTAAGAGTTGATGCTAGCAAGCTTAATCGTCGTAGTAAGGTAAGATCTTACTCACTTCCCTTTGTGTTTGAAAGGAATGAGGGGTGTTGAGGGAGGGATGGTGCTAACAACTCTCACAGGAATTTTATTACTGCTGTCCCGTCGCCTCTTGGGGATGGGTCGCCGCCGACAACAATGCCATTATTAATGATGTCGAAAACCTCATGTCAGTTGGCGGTGTATGTGTGGTTGGTGGAAAGAGCTGTGTTCGTGTTTCTTGCAGTAGTGATTCGGCGATTTATCTTTGCAATGATGTATGTCTCCCTCTTCACTTCCTCCTTGCCGCGTTGAATTTTTGTCTGGGGCGTGATTCTGACTGGTTCATGCGTGATAGAATGCCTGGACGATTTCCCCGCGGTGCGAATATATTGCTACGTATGCTGAGGATATGTTGACTTGGTGCCAGCAGGGTGATAATAGTGTTTGTAAGTTTCCTTCCGATTTCCCTTTGCTCATCACTTGCCTTCACTTCACTTGTTCTTCCTTCTCCAATTTTTTTTTTTCGGGAAGCGGTTTTGCTAACTTGGGATTCGCGATTTTCAGGTGGCCAAGAATTCGACAGCGACAGTTACAACGTCATTGTCAGAGCAGACGGGTGCTGGTCGCAATGATCTTGCACTATCATTGCTTTGCTCTGGCTTTGCTTTGGAACCTCCAGGTTCTGCTGCCGCCTTCATCACTGCGAAGTATTAATATTCACCTCAGCTTTCATCAGTCAGCAAGATTTCGTATTTGCCCTCTACTTCCGGAGAGCCTTAACCATTTCAAACGCATGTATCGACTCTCTAGGAGTTCTCAAGCTTGATAATTTCAAAGTTGAGGCGTTGAGTTTTCGAAATGGAATCGTCTTCAAGGTAGATGACTTCATTGATACGTAGCTTAATATACTCGTTCCGTTGCATTGTTTGAGTGTTCTTTGGTGTGCATGTGAATTTCGTGGTTGTGAAATTTCTGTAAAGTTAAGTTGTCTCGGTTTGAAAAGGGGGATGTGCTTTTGGGGCGGGGACTAGCGTCAGCCACGCCACTGCCATGGCTGAAGCTTGCTAAAACAATATATCGGTACATTAAATTTTCGTGAAGTGGACGAGAAACAAAAAGAAAGATTGAAAATAAATAGATACATCAAAGTACGTAATAATGCGCATCACATGATGCAGAGCGGGGTCGGAAACTTGCTTCTTCTGAATTGTCCAACCAGACGCGCTCGTGAAACATCGTGCACTGACAACGTTGTGAGTTTCCCTGCCCAAAGCTCGCAGGGTCCGCCCCACCAATTGATACATGCCCACCACCAAACACACGCTTTTAATCTCTTCACACTCCGACAACAAGGCCAGCCTTTTGTTTGTTCTGTGCGGGCAAAGATTCCATTCTACCCTTCCCACATTCCTCGTAACGATCTTGCGTTCCCATTATTTTCGCAACTCGATAGCTCGAAGCTCCGAAGCCTTACCTTACCTGCCTTATCACAACATTGCTCTTTTCTGGACGATTTTGGCAGCAGACCAGCTCCAGAAGTGCAGCCGGTGGACCCGACACATTCAATTGTTTATCGAACACCATTAGCAGTATACGCGGCACGTCGTAGGAAAGATGCGTTTCGGAAAGAAGTTGAGGAATTCGGTCTACCCGCCATGGAAGGACCAATACATGGACTATGCGAAGCTCAAGGGCATGCTGAGAGAGGACGAGGATGATCCAACCTGGACCGAGAACGACGAGAACAAATTCTGCGACGAGATGCTGAATGTCCAGCTGGAAAAGGTCGCTGCGTTTCAAGCGTCTACATTCAAGGATCTGGAGGAACGAGCGACCAAAACGGGCGAGAAGCTTCAAGATTTGGCACCCGAAGACGGCGCACCGAAGGGGGATATCACAACGGGCAGATTCAAGGAGATTGAGGCGGAGCTGGATGGTATCACGAATGAGGTCAAGGAGTTGAAGAAGTACAGCAATATCAACTACACGGGCTTTTTGAAGATTGTGAAGAAGCATGATCGCAAGCGGGGGAATCATTACAAGATTAGGCCAATGGTTCAGATGCGCCTATCGAGACGCCCTTTCAATTCGGAACAAACATATGCGCCGTTGCTCAACAAGCTGTCCATGATGTATTATGTGGTTCGACAGCAGCTTGATGAGACTGCGGAGCCAATAGCCTCGCCGGATGCTCAGACACAAACACAAAATGGAGAGAGGTATATGTCATATAAATGTAAGCCTCCTGCACTATTACCACAATATTTCAACTAATCTTATTTTCTAGTCTGGGTGCATCTGGACAACCTTCTCGAAGTCAGAACATTCATCCTCCGCCGACTACCAGTCCTGGTGTATAGCGAACAATCAGCGAATGCCGTCGATGCGCAAGGAGACCCTACACTAAACTCGCTCTACTTTGATAATCCAGACTTTGCTCTCTACAACCAAAAAGTTGATCGACAGGTTGATGCATCATCGATCCGTATAAGATGGGCAGGGCAATTGAATACTGGACCCGAGCTGGTAATTGAGCAGAAAATCATACATGACAATGGCACTAGCGAGGAACGACGATTTCCTATCAAGGAAAAATACATCCAGCAGTTCATCAAGGGCCAATACAAGATGGAGAAGACAATTTCAAAAATGGAGCGGCAAGGAACTCCAGCAGCAAAGGTCGAGGAGTTTAAGAATACGGTGGAGAGCATTCAAAAGTTCATCTTGGAGAATGACTTGCAACCAGTTTTGCGAGCAAATTATACTCGAACAGCGTTTCAGAAACCCCAAGATGACAAAGTCAGGATATCGGTTGATACCCATCTGGCGTTTATCCGAGAAGACTCTATCGACCCGGACAGGCCATGCCGATCCCCCGGAAATTGGCATAGACTTGATGTCGACAACAGCGCTATGGAGTACCCATTCCCCAATATCAATCAAGGCGAAATCTCCAGATTCCCTTATGCCCTGTTGGAGATCAAAGTCAAAGAGGATGGCGTTAAGAAACATCCTCAGTGGGTCGAGGATCTGATGTCATCTCATCTTGTTCATAAAGCGCCTCGCTTCTCCAAGTTCGTTCACGGAGTCGCATCGTTATTTGAGGACAACGTCAACAACTTGCCATTTTGGCTTAGTGAAGTTGAGACTGATATCCGCAAGGACCCTCAGGCTGCATTTGAGGAAGAAGAGCAGAGGAAAGCGAGACAAGCCGAAGACGAACAGGTTGTAGGCAGCTTCCTGGGTACATCTAAGCAAGGGAATAGCTTCAAGGCCGCTGTAAGCTCTCCACTGGGCAAATCATACCTACAGGAAAGAGTGGCCGCAGAGGAAAGGGCTGGCCGGCGCTCTGATTTCACGTCCCAACTTGCTGCTACGAATGAAGAAGATGCCGGCGAAGGTCCTAGCCGTGGCTATGGTACTCTTGCTTCAGTATTCCCATCCTTCTCGCTTTCAAGATACGCTCAAGCTCGTAGACAGAAGAATATCCCACTTCCACCAGGAGTCACCAAGCCAATCCAACTCATCAAAGACTCAGGTCCACTAAAGGTCGAGCCAAAAGTATGGTTAGCAAACGAGCGAACCTACCTCAAGTGGCAGCACATCTGTTTCTTGCTTGGTTCTTTCGCCATCGTCTTATCCAATGCCGGTAAAGACGATAACGCTAGACTGGCTATGGGTATCACTTACCTCCTCGTTTCTATTTTTGCCGCGTGTTGGGGTTACTTGATGCACCGTACTCGACGGGAGATGATTGTGGCGAGAAGTGGCAAGGATTTTGATAATATGATTGGGCCTATGATTGTCAGTATCGCGCTGATCGTCGCCTTGATTCTGAATTTTGTTTTCAAGGTATGTAATTCATTCTATGTCTTCGTGCTTTTGGGGTTGTGCTGATATTGTGGTAGTGGCGAGCTGCGGTTGAGTTGTTTGATAAAGGGAATACGGATCTTGATCTCCCGTTCAACTCGACGGCTATCTTGGGAGATGAGGGATGGAAATCGGAGTTGTTGTGAGTGGTGCTAGTGGTTGGTTGTATTGTACAAAATTGGGCTTTGAGTTTATAGTCGAGATGGAGAATAAATAGCAGCTGGAAGTGAAAGTGTGTATAATGGAGGGCGGCGCGGTTTTGCATATATCGAGCGTGGGGAAAAGTGTATATCTTATCGGTGTGAATACTTCACATGGCAAACTTTTCTTTACATCAAATTCAATGAACCTCTTGGGCTTTTAATGTGAAATCTGATGATGTATAAGTGAATTCATAGAGAGCTTGGGTATTGTAGCGAGGATGAAGTTAGAAATTTGATCGAGGGGAAATTCTCCGGGTAGGCCAGTGAGAATAACAGTCGCAGGGTAACCGAGATGTGAAATTGGACTTTTAAATTCAATCTCTACCATTTGTTTCGCGTAGCGATTGGGTCTTGATTATCGTTCCATTTGAGATATGGCAACTGTATCGATTGGTATAAAGTACCAACTCTTTTCGTCTTGATTTTAACTTCAATTCTCTCACATCATCTGACACGGATTAAATGAGAATGGGAGAAGTGCCGAAAAGGGGAGAAGCCTCGTATTGAGATTTTGGTTTTATCTTATAGGTGTGGGATAGTGAGGGGGAAGTGGGAGCCTGTTTTATGATGGAATGATGCTCTCCCCCTTGATGCGGCATAGGATAAAATGAATAAAATAGTATGTAAATAAGTAAATAAACAGGCGGAGAGTTTGGAGGCGCAGAATATTGAAAGCAGATACTAAATTTTAAAACTCAGAATGGAAAGGGTTCCTGACTCCGATTCTGACTCCACCTCGTCGCTTAGTCCCAACAATGTCCCCGAACCCCTATTCACAGTACACAAAGAAATACGCAATATCACCACCCCCAACTCCAACTCAACCCCCTTACGCCCTCCTATGTACCACCCCAACCCCCAACCCAGGCTGATACAACGCCCTCTGCTGCGCCTGATACGTCGCACTCTGATCCCCCCTATCAGCAACCTCCCTCTGCCTCAACACCTCCCTCCGTCCCGCCTCATCCCTAAGCGCCACAATACGCTGCTCATTCGCCAACCTAACCTGCATCAGCCTATCCTCCTCCTGTTCCCTCCTCTTCCTTCCCTCCTCCTCCTCCCTCACCCCTTCCAACCTCAACTGATTCTCCGTCTTGATAGCATCTTGACTCTTAACATGCAATTCCTGTGCTGTACGCAGGGCCAGGGAATTTGCGGATTCCGAGAGAGATTTAGAAAGGGCGGCGCGCTCGTGGAGATGTCGGAGGTGCAGAGCGTGCGAGTCGTGCGCGAGTTTTAGTTCTTGATCGTGCTGGCTGCGGGTTTGAGAGGCGAGGTCGGCGCGTCGTTGCATTTCCTGACGATGTTCGTATTCCTTTCTCTTCTGCCTGTGGACTGCAGCTGCGATTTCCTCTGGTAGGCCGCAGGCTCCAGGTGGTTGTTCAATCGTGTGTGCAAAGAATCTATCTTCGCATTTTCGACTTCGGAGGAGGGTGGTGAGTTGGGTGGCTAAGGGGGGATTGGTGGGGTATAAGAGGTGCGAGATGTAGGTTGTGGGGGAGTAGGTGTAGAATTGGGGGAGGGGGGATTGGTAGAGGTGGATGGAGTGGTTGATTGTTGTCCAGATTTGGGGGAAGGAGAGCAGGGCGCGGGTTATAGGGATAGGGTTGTCGTTTTCGAGGGCGAGGTGGAGGAAGGTCTTGGAGTCGCTTTGGGTTATATCTGTTACTTTGGCAGGGAGAAGTAATTCTATCGACTGGTGGATTCTGGTTTCCCAGTTTTCAGAACCGGGTGTGGTTTTGAGGCATAATTCTTCGAGGGCTGTGCGGCCAAATTGGCTGTCGGCGTGGAGTGCTGATGGGAAGTCGAGACGGTGACCGTTTTCTAGTAATAGATTTATGATCTCTGGGTGTGCTTCTCGGGCAGCTTCATGCAAGCTGCCATCATCTGTTCTCGCGCCTGCTAGAATGAGCAGTTTTACTATCTCGATGTTTCCACTTCCGCTGGCGTAAAATAGGGGGGAGTGTTCAATGTGGTCCGTAGAAGATATATCGGCATCTAAATCGACAAGCTTCTTCATGACTTCGTTTCTCCAAGTTGTACTAGCAATAATTGCCGCCGAGGTGCGTGTGCCTGGTGTTCTAAATGATACCTCAGCTGTGGAAGCAATGGTCAGCGAAATGTCTACGATTTGGTGATATGTTATGACTCGGCTTACCATCATGGCTTTCCTCAAGAATCTCAACAATAAGCTCCTCCGATATTTTCGGCGTCACGCGAGTAAGAGCCCAAATGAGCAAAGTCATAGCCTCTGGTCCCGTATCAGGGTTTAGTATGGCATTAGTCTTGCTCTTGGCTGGACATCCATGCTTTAGAAGATGTTTCGCCAACAGAGCGCCTCCAGGAAACTCCGTGAGAGCGATAAATATCACGGAGTTGTGAAGCGGCGTATCCCCCCTATCCGCACACTCTTCAAGGTGTTCAAGAAAATGCACCAGCTCGACTTCTTTTTTGAGTGATCGAATAAGTGCCGGGATGACAATGTCCAAGTCTGGTTTTTGAGAGGCAAGACGCCTGAAAAGTTCCACTTCGCCGTTGCGTGCTGTGTCGATGAATAGTTTGGCGTTGCTAATGCTGACATCGGGCTTGTACGGGGCTAATAATTCCACCAACTCTTTCGTCGCTGGATTCTTCCCCTCATCGAAGCCCTCGAGCAAAGCGCGATGGACAAGGTGGCTTCCTACGCCTTTGGATAATAACATTTTCGCCATGTGTAGGCCATCTGGCTTTGTCTGTATGGTACGAGCGCTAAGTAATTGATCAAATGCTTCGTCTATTGTAGCACTTTGGATCTCGCGTTTTAACAATATCTCTGCGGCTTCGACGTCCCCGTTTTTGGCACACAAACTCAAGCTATCACGAACGTTGTAGGGAGGGTCTGCCTCATAATCCATCACCAAGGTTAATAAATCGTAGTCTTTCTCTTGGACGATCTGCGTAAGGTGCTGAGATATCGTTTCGCTGCTTACTCCAGGGTCCTTCTCAAGTATTGCCTTTGTCATCGCAACGCGATCGGAGCCTATGGGCGATGAAATGGCCGCCGAAAAGGCTTTGTTTAGAACTGGTTTTCCTGATATATTTCCACGGAGGAGAGTGCTGAGCCCTTGCGAATTGCTTCTTGTAACAATTTCTTGAATTGCACTCCCAGCATTGAAGTCCAATGAAGCTCGGAATCCTACAAGCATTTTGAGAAGAGACTGGTCAACTGTTTCTGCTCGGGTAGCCCTCAATAGTGCTGCATTGACAAGGTCCTGCGTGATGCGTGTTTCTAGCAAAGCTTGATATACCGCTTTTCTTTGCTCGTCGTCAAGCAGTGAAGATTCTATGGCGGCATGAAAGCTCGCATCGCGACAAATTTGACTGGGCTTCTTACTCAGAAATACTTTGAGCAGTATCAATGATCCTCCGGCAGCAACTAGCTGCATGGCGATTCCTTGCTGGGCTTCTACCATTGCACCGCGGTCGAGGAGAAGGGTAGCTGTCGCGATATCTTTTGCATCGTGCTTAAGAACTTCAATTAATGCTGCGCTAATTTTTTCGTCGTCGGTAGAATAGACTTCGAGGAGAGTGTCAAACATGTTGTATCTTTGCTCTGCCGTACATTCTGTCTTCTGCATGAGATCGAAGGCCCTGTGCAGAGTAAGATCGGTGAGTTCAGTGCGAGTAAACCGTTTCAAGAGCGGCACGTTTTTCGTTTTAATGGCTTCTTGAACGGCTTCGCCTTCTTTGAAGTTCGCTGAGGCTCCATGCTCAAGCAGCAATTCAACCTGTGAAAGGTTGAATAGAATTGCTTCTCGAGAAGCATGGATGAGTGCATCGTTCTGTCCTATGCCAGAGCCCCCGGCCTTCAACAGCATTTGTAGCAGGCTGTATCTGGCGGACATGTCCATCACTAAATTGATTTCATGAAGAGCCCATGCAATGTTCACTTTGTTAGCTCCAGCTTTGAGTAGAAGAGAGCATATTTCAGCATTTCCCTGTCCAACGGCATGCTGTAATGCCTTTCCGCCCTGAAAATTGACGCTTGCACCAAGGCTTAAGAGAAGCTCGACAATTTCCTTACGGGCGCCGTACAGTTCAATCTCACCTAGAAGAGGTTGATCGAAAACGCCTTCGTAGCCGTAAACCTTTGCGGTGAGTGCAAGTAGATTTGTCTTTTCGAGGGTGAACCATTGTGGAATGAGAGCATGTGTTAGCTGGGTGGCGAAAGTTTCCTGGTCAATCTTGCAATTATCGCAGATCAATTCCAAGGGAGATATCCGTGGTAAACGGAGTGCAGCCTCAACAGCCTTTCCGTTCTCGTAATTCGCATTTGCACGATAGTGAACAAGCGCCTTCAAAGCCTTTTCACGATGATCGTCTTGTACAGCTTTGATGAGCAACTTCGCTACAGGATCCCCGCTCGCTCCATTTTCCAATAGAGTGATCATCATATCAACAAGTTGCTCGTACTCAGCGAGTTCAGCAGTTGCGAAAGGCGCAGAAAGGAAACTAATAGCGGCCGATACGGTCTCGGGGGTAGGGTTCTCCTGACAGAGCAAGTCAAGTGCTCTTTTGTCTTGTTGTGCTACTGCAATGCATACGCAATTCCCGTCATCGTTGAGGAAGTCGACCGAGGCGTGGTATTGCAACAACACTGCAATCAAGCTGTATTCTGCGAGATCTCTTGCATCAGCCACAGCAGTTTGAAGAGCTATGTGCAGCTCTTCGCCGGAGACTCCTTTGCTGAGAAGTCTAGTCATGATGTCGAGCCTTTCGGATGGAGGCTGTATTATCATGGCATCGGGAAGTGCTTGACAGAGAACAGAGGGCTGACAAGTTCCAACGAGTAGTTTCTCCAGGAGACCAAAATCACGGCGCTGCAGTGCTAGCTTAACACAGAGTGCACCATCATAATCGAGACTTGCCCCCTTTTCAATCAGGATTGACGTCAATGCCGTGCACCCCTTTTCCACAGATTCGGAGAGGCATTTGTTGAGTGAAGCTTGGGAGACATCTTTTTCGACAAGAGCCTCAACAATGTCTTCAAACGCACCCAAGTCTTCCAGAATATTCGCTTCATCAAGAGCTCTGGATGCATTATCTTGATGGACATTCCCCTGTAGAATTGCACGTACAAGATCTGGGTTTCCGGAAATGACAGCTAAGCGTAGAACTTCGGCGCCGTTGCGATTAGGAGACGTCCCGTGAGAAATGAGAAGTTCTACCATGGAACCCTGACGATTGTGAACAGCTGATAGCAATTCATCCTGCATCAGTAAGGAGTCTGAGTTCGCACCAGCACTCAGGAGCATGTCCAGCATTCGGAACTTGAAGTCCTCTTCCTTCAAATCACAGGCGGCGTCGGTTGCTATATCCAGGCTCATAGGAGGTAGGTTACAGTCTGGTTTGACAAGTATCATTGCTGTCTCTTGTAATCTCTTCATACGAATCGCTTTGCACAAGGCCTGACCCTCGTTGGCCATCCCATCCGCGCCATGCGCAATCAGCAAGGCCACAAGCTCTAAATCACGACCCACGGCTTCTACCAAAGCTCGGTTGAGGTAAAGAGGTTCCACGGGAACAGGCGCCGTCAAAAACATGGTGTATAAGGACTGGTCCTTGTCTTTAATGGCACAGATGAAATGATCTGCGTTTCCAAGTACATTTGGGTTGGCGTCATTTCGAAGTAGTTCCTGTGAAGTTTCCATCGCTTTCTGCTTCAGGGCGATACTCAATGCTTTGTTCCGTGATTCCTGGCTCGCTCCAGAATGCGTAAGAAGTCTAACGAGTGCGACATCGTTGGGTCTGTTGCGTCCAGCAGCCAATTCGAGCCATCCAGTTGGCTTGCCAGTGCAAATGGCAATGCCTTGGGCATCAGCAATATATGAGAGGTTGACATCTAAAGGGTCCATGAGGTCGTATGAAAGAACAGCATGAGCCAACCCTGCTGAGCTCCCATTGCGAATGAGATCGTTGAGAACGGCATATCTCTCAGCTGTGGTGTATTTCCAGATATCGGCATTGGAAAGGGATGCCCTCTCTTTTTTCGACTTTAAGAGATTTCTTTTGCTCTTCAACGGGTCTTTGTAATAGGCACTTCCCGTTCGCTGCAGGATCAGGGTTCGTTTGGCATCGTCGTGATCATTAGGTGATATAACAATAGATTCGCGGTGTAAAGGCTCTACCGGAGCCAGCCGGTCTCTCTGGCATTCGTATGCTTTGGCCTCTCTTGCAAGCTGCGACAAACGATCCGGGTCGTACATGGCGCCATCCGACTCACATTTGAGAGTGTGGAGGCGACTCTCTTCATCACGACGACGATGGGTCTCCTATATGGCGGATGCGCTTGGTCAACGTCGCAATCCCAAGAGGCTGGGGAAAGTCTCGATGTGGTGTGGTAGGGGTGGTAGTACATTTGCCGGATGTTGCACAATCTGATTGGGGGTCCGAACCCCTGAGCCAGCACAGCCACACCACAGGGGCTGGAAGCATTCACCCGCCAAGTGAGTGAACAGCTTAAGATGCCACGCTGCGTCATCTGTCAAAGTATATCCTCCCTCCCCTCCACGACATGTTCTTATTTCGATGGTTTATGGGACCCCAGGCCTTCGAAGCTCACTCTCTCGAGCTCAACACATCGAAGAGACGTTTGATTACTTGCAGATCTTCGACCTTCAGGCTTCAGCCCCATATTCATTTTATCACTCCCTTCAGATGAATCAGATCAAGATTTCAATATCGAGACATCCAAATTATTCGATCGATTACGGTATATCGAATTGCCTTGGCCAAATAATTTGGGAGAAACGATGTCAAAAAGTAATAAGCTTTTCTTCTAATCCTAGGTAAGGTCTTTCAAACAGGAGAATGTGGGCCTCAATACGGTACTCAAAAGGCTACTATCTTCAATGCCATATTATCTCTCTTTGAGCCTATGACTTGAAAAAGGCATTCAAGTCGAGACCTCTGGTCACACCCACAGCTGCTTTTCCTTTGCTCCCCACATGTACATCATCGATATCCACGTTTATTCTTCCCTCCTCTCCGTCCAAGTTATGAACGCCTACTAACGCCCTGCCATCGGCCTCTTGAGTCACCTTGCCAATTCTGATCCGACAAGCTACTATCTCTGCATGAGCGCTATTCGAAGCATATTTGAATATGTCAAACACCTCGCTGTGCTTGGTCCCTAGCGGAACTCGACTTGCTTCTTCAATTGAAAGATTTGTCTCTGCTCTCACGACTCTCTCCAGCTGCAAATCGATGTCGTTGATACGACTGGTAACCAAGGCAATCTCTTGATTTACCGTTTCTTCCTTCTCTTGAAGCATCTTGGTTATTATATCGAATTTCTGGCCTTGTCCCAACAAGGATTGGCTGGCGAGATCGTCGTCAGTAAATGTAATAGATGCGTGGCGTAGTGCTTCACTCACATCGTTGTCATTTGGAGGGCCATGGTAAATGTTCCTTTGCAAGCAACTAGCTGTGCTCTGAATTCCAAAATCTCTTTCTCGCCAAAGAACCCGACCCTGATTTTATCTCTCCAGTCCATTTTATCGCCGGCGGAGTGCTTTGTCCATTTGTCAAGTTTCATCTGGAAATCCACACAGATTTTTTTGCAATTATTAGCCGCTGTGTTGACGTCTTCGCTGTCAATCCTGTCCGGGGTTTCTCTGTCACCATCGCCTCCGTCGACGACTACATACAAAGAGGATAGGACCCCAACAACGGAGCTAAGATCTTCGAGAATGGGCGCAATTGTTTTATCAGCAGACCTGATGCTCTTGAAGTCGTCACGCAGAACCCTCATTGCATGCAAGGCAGCAGCGAGGATGCCAACAATTGCGCTCCCAGTAGCAAGGATATCGGACATGTTTTGAAGTTGATTGCAAGAGATAATGAGTGTAGGTATCTTAAGGGAAAGCAGTTTTATCTTGGAAATCTCGCAGGTGCAGCTGTAATTTTATGGAAGTCTCCAACTGGGCAAAGCCGGGGCACAAGATCTGCCTGAGCGCTTACCAGCAGAGGTAACACAATCCAGCCGCATAAAACGCAAGGAGTACCAGCTAACCATAAATAGACAGCTGAGTTTTTTCGGCGCAAACCCCCCGACACAAGTTCATCAGCCATTTATCTTAGTCCTAAGCTATATGATTGACCTGTTGATTTTATCCACCTTAGCTGTCCTCGGGACCATTCTCAATCACCCAGCGTACGTATATTCCTGCCGCGGCGTGACCGTTCTGCGCGCCATATCGTCGTAATTTGTTTACAATCGCCTCCCCGCATCTCACCCGCTTTGAGTCTCATTTTGCCAGACCGATAGAGAGAATTGAAGTCGAAATGGAAGGGGAGCGGGGGACGAGCAGCTTTCTACAGCAAGACCATCTGCACACAAACCAGCAAATTGGTCCTGTGACAGTAGGAGATAATTCACGTGTATTTGTCGGAATCAATACAACATATGAAGCAGGTAGGACTCCGCTAAGTGAAAACAATTAGCTTGTTGCCAAGATGTTGACTTTTAGTAGAATCAGAAGGAGAGCACATTTTGAATTGGCTTGCACCAAAGGAGATTCGACTTTCTCAGCATAATGAGCATTTGAGGTATCACGACCAACGGACAAGCCATACTGGGGAAGATTTCTTGGGCAATGACTTCCGGAAATGGGTTCACTCGAATAACAACCTCTTGTGGTTGCGCGGCGACGGTAGGTTGGAGCTAGTCTTTAAAGATGCAATAAATCTAATCTTTTTATAGTTGGATCAGGGAAAACTATAATATGGCAAGAGACGCAGCACACTTATTAGGCGCGGGATGCTAATAAGAACCGCAGCTCCCTATTGATTGATAATATGGCACAACTTCTCGCTCAAAAGGAGTCTACAATGCCAGCTCAACACCACATCGGCCATTTCTACTGTTCATTCCGCAATAGCGGTACCTTTGATGTCACTAATTTCCAGAGGTTGATTATTACACAACTTTGCGCTAAGGGTTGTATAATGCCTGAGTTAAAGACCCTGTACAAAGAGCTCGCGCCACATTCTCCATCCAGCGAACAGCTCTCGAGTACTTTTTACTCTATCATTGGTTCTCCCCCTAGCTCTACAAACACATCGAACAGCACGAATTCCGGTGTCCCATGGAAAACTGTAACTCTTTTCCTTGATGGCTTGGACGAAGTTCCTCCTGGGTGTTTGCGAGACGGCTTCTTCCACATGCTAGAGAAGATCGTCTCGATTCAGCAGCAACATCTTAGGATGATTGTTGTGAGCCGTGAAGAAGCAGACATAAAATCGATCCTGCGTTATGAAGATGGGTGGAACTGGCTAACGCGCAATGATGAGCAGATCGTCAGCGACATTGATCAATTTGTGAAAGCTCAGATATCGAAACACAGGCTCTTGAAGCTTCAGTCCGATGAGAACAAGAGCATGATACGTAGTCGCCTTAGTAACGCGGCTAAGGGGATGTGAGCATTTCAAATCATGATTGCGGAAGTTCTGAATCTAACAAAGGCAGGTTTCGGCTGGCGGCACTTCAGATGACTGAAATTGAGGATCTCACACGCAACTTGAGGAGTGTCCAAAAAAGGGACCTTGATGTTGTTTTCATCAAGTTACCTCGCGGCTTGGACGAATTTTATGATTTGATTCTCAGTCGAGTGCATTCGAATCGAATGCCCGAGCTACAAATTGCCTTGAAATGGCTGCTCTTTGCATCCCGGCCCATGTTCATTGAGGAGATTGTCGAAGCCTGTACGATTCACTTGTCCCCAACAAATGAGCCACCCTCGATCGAGCGCCGCCGTCATGCTTTAGATATTGTGGAGTGTCTGTCGGGACTTGTCAAGTTAGAGCCACCGCTAGAAGATGAGTCGGAACCTATGCCTCTGATACCTTTCCAGACTCATACCCTTAGCTTTTCACACTTCTCAGTTCAGGAATATCTCTGTCCAATATACGACACCAACCGGCCATCTGGACAGTGCCGCTTTACGGATATGCGCAAGGAACATCTGGAAATGGCTAAGAATTGTTTTGCTTATACTTATCATTGCTCCAAAGTAGAAGACGGTCGGACTGCAGCGTTTATTCTACGTGAGTATTGCTGGCACTCTTGGGCAATGCATCTCACAGCATCTCAAAATAATTGTGACGACGTCAGGGCGCGCACTACTCAAGCCTCTTTACACCTTCATAACGCTATCTCATCTCCTCTTCTTTACGCAAACGATCCGGAAGGTGTTGCCCTAGAGCGAGTACGAGTTAAAAATTGTGCGACGTTCTTTTCCGCGGAACAATGCGAGGAGCTTGTCGCAGCACTTCAAGATCTAGAGTTTTCTTTTGATATCTATAGCACATGGAAGTTGGGTCTGGGATCGAATGAGGAGTCCGATGAGGATTCAGATGAGGGCCTTGAAGCACAGTTACGTAGGCCTGACGACATACTCGATAGATTACGAGTTTTCGATGTTCCACATGCTGTTCGGCTTATTATCTTACACCCAGCACCCGATTCTAGCCCAATCGTTTGCGGTTTATGTGCTGACTCTCTCGACAACAATCCAAGTTATACTGCAATATCATATACAATGGAAGAATCCAATATCGGATCAGCCGGTTTATACGTTGACTGTGGTTGTGAATATGTAAGGCGAGATCTATTATCGTTGCTAAAACGACTTCGTCTTAGGGACAGGTATCGGGTTCTTTGGATTCATATACTCTGCCAAGAAAATTTCGATCGTGGAGGACGCGAATTCCAAATCTCCATGATGGCACAAATCTATGGGCAGGCTCAAGAGGTTGCCATGTGGCTTGGTGAGCACGATGAAGACTTCGGTATATCTATGCAATACTTGGACAAAAATTGCCCACTGACTGGCGAGGTTGATACTGGTGTGCTGGACTCGTTGTTCGAACGGCAGCTCTGGTCCCGTGTCTGGGCTATACAAGAAGCAGTCCTGGCGACGAATCTGATAATATACTGCGGGAAGTTTTCCTCGTCATTTGACAACTGGCGAGACATAAGGCTACTAAGCGATATTCTCTATACTCCAGACGCAAAGGGTGAGCTCGAAATCGAAAGTTGGGCCGCAGTTTCTACAATCCAAACTCTTCGGGCACAATATCTCGAGGGTGGTAGAAGAGGATTCCGACTTGGTGATCTTCTCTATTTTTCCCGACGACACAATTGCACCGATCCTCGAGACAAGCTCTACGGCCTTCTAAACCTACTGAGCGACGATGAGCGAAAAGAGCCTCTCCTGCGGTCCGACTATAGCCTTTCTCCTCTGGAAATTAGCCGAAGGTTGACTGTGTATCTCTTGGAAAGATACAAAAGCTTGCGTGTACTTCTCGGTGCTTATACAACTCGCAGTAATATTCAATTCTCATCGTGGACCATAAATCTTCGCAAATTAACTACGCCGCTAGTAACACCTCAGGGAGTAGAATCTTCAGCTAGGGAGTCGCATGCTGGTGTTAGATATGCACTTCGAGATCACCCATTTGGTTTCTCTGAAGACTACAGAATTCTGAAGGTTTGGGGAACTCTTATCGATATCATTTCTGAATCAAAGTACTTCTATGCGCCGGGTGAGGTAAGCGGCACCTACGCGCCCTGGCAAGAAATGGATGAAGGCACTACAATATTGCACTTCGGGGAGGGAAGCAGGTCCAGATATAGCAAGTGCTTTGCTTCAGGTAAGGTGAGAGAGGGAGATCTAATTGCCATCTTCTTCGGCAGCATAGTACCCCTTGTACTCCGAGAAACCGAAGCAGATTCAGAACACGAAAGAAAAAGGTATCAGCTTGTTGGAGAATGGTCAGATCCCCATCTTTGCTAATAGCTACACAATGCTGATCAGTCGTTATAGTTATATAGATGGTATTATGAACGGAGAGGTGGTAGGAGAATATAAGGATGGCAAGCGTCAAGGCGATGAGTTTTGGCTCATTTGAGCCTGCAAAGGCAATCACAATCAAGTTGTCGACGACAAGCAACTAAACTGCTACTTTCGATGTTTTTGTGTCCAGCAAATTAGTTTTGTGTATTTTTTCGGCAGGAATTTATTGATTTTGAATAGCGCTGGTATTCGGGAAAGGGGCCGATAAGCGAGAAATCCCAGATGGTGTCGTGGACGGGATACGGCACTTGGCTTAAAATCTACCCGACTCTTACGACAGATTACGAATATATGATCCGTTTCCTAGGCAAGTTGTTGCAATGCTGTGCCAGTATTAATCTGATCATACCAACCATCCTTTGACAAATTTAAAGACCAAAAAATCGGAATATGACACCTCACCAACCCATTGAAAGCGATTATACATGACACTTTCCCGTCGTCACATCTGTAGTATGGTACGTGGTAGAAACAAATACTCTGAGGCCAGGGTAGAAAGGAGAAATAAAGTGCATGCATGTGTGCAGTCGGTGGTGCGGGATTGGTTACAGTAAGCGAGAAAGGGGTATTTGACAGTGAAATCGGTTTCGGTAGTAAAAGGAACTCGGACTCAGCGCACTAAAATAGAAGTCAAGCAACGGACCGTGAAGGAAGTAAAATTAGTGAGTGAATTCCAGGGGTTTTCCCTTGGCGTGTCTGTGGATATTCACTAATTTTTTCGTACGCTGGCACAATCTCCTCAGAGTCTCCATATGCAAGTATGGTTGGATGTTCGGTCCGATACTCCAACCTTGGCCAGGTGGTTGATTAATAAATATTAGAATAGCATGATGTATGAGACATAATAATAGCGACATCAGGAGCATAAAATCGTGTAGTAGTTAACAAACTGAATTACTAATAGAATCAAATTCACAATACTTTCTTTTGACTGCGCAATTACTTGAAACCTTCCTTCGATTCCACTCCATACCATATAAACATCAAAGATAAATCCTCAAAATGCCATCCCCTTCCCCACCCATCAATTTACCTTTTCGATTCTCGCAAGTACGAAATCCGGGGGGAAATCTCGCGTACTCAGAAATCGCAGGGTAACCGAGCGAGAATAACCATCCCCGGGTAACCGCGCGGGAATAAGGGTCGCAGGGTAAGTAGTTTGCGATTATCTTTTCTATTCTTTTGTTCCCGATCGCGCCTAATGACTCTCTCTTATAAATATCACTTATTCCTTGAAACTTTCACGATGCCTCCGTGCCGGAAAATCACGCTCAGAGACAAGATCTAATTCCTGGGATAATCTTCGGGATATCGTCCTCGTCGTGTATCATTTGCTATTGATACCGCTTCAGAGTAGAAGAGAACTGTCTCATCGAAAAAAAAAGGCTTGGGGGGTGGGAGGTTTAAACTTACAAAATTGAGATTTCAGCAGCAAAATCAATCTCAGTAGCAAGATCCGGATGCTAGGTAGGACTTAACAAAAAGCCTACGTATTAACGTTCAAGTTTTTTCAACTTCTTTCGATGATATGTATGCTTTGTTTACTTCATTTCTCGTTCTAAACAGTGAAGTGCTATCGTTAACCCGCCAGGTGAAGGTGAAGAAGTGTGAAGCGGTATGCCCGTATGACTATACCATCTAGGAGGGGTGTAAGGGGATTTTATGGGGGAAAGATTGATAAGTTTTTGACTTTAGGGTTGAGTGGTTTGAGGAGGAGGCGTGAAGGTGTGGTTTTGAAATGGGGGGGGGGGGGTTGGTTAAAGGGAAATGGAGATTTAAGATCTGGATGTAGAGGATTTTAATAGGGATGGATTTAGAGACTTCTACCTTTTCTGTCTATCCCATCACAACGCATTCCCCTCCCAAAACACTCCTTTCCACACCTTTCCACCCCCTCACCCACCAAATAAACCCCCATCAATCCCCTCCCCAATATTTATTCAAAACAAACAACAAAAATAAATTGATTTTCATTTAACGCACTGAACCAAGTTGCCCTCTGCTGACTTGTCGCGGAGCACTCTTCTCCCGGGAATAATGAATTTCTTTTAGCTTTACTACTGTGTAACCTAAGAAGAAAAATACTGTTTAGACATTGGAGGGGTGGGTATAAGGGCTTCATATTTGGTGGGTGGGTTTTGACGGTGAATTGGGTTTCGGTGGTATTTCTGAGGTGGTATGAGTGTTGCGTCAGGATACCAGTAGGACAGCTTCTTCGCAATCAGACTACACCATATCGTGGAATATATTATTGCTTTGAAGCTGACCCACGGCAATTAATTCACCACGGTGTGATGAATGCCGCCCAGTGTGCAGTCCAGATACCATCATACCACGGTTTATTCCATCGAGCTGTTGTTGGCATATGCCAACTAGCACTTTAAGTAACGGCTGATTCTGGAACCCTTCTCTCTCCTCCAATTTAGGATCTCCAGTTCCTTGCTCCGGTAAAATAAAACTAATCTCGTGGAGGTATTTTGGGGTTTTGAGTTTGGTTTGTGAGACGTGGAGTGAAGGTTCAGTTGACGCTTTTGTATCGAACAATTCCATCTTCAAAACTAAAACAAACTCCCTCTCCCCTCCCTCTCCTTCCCCTCCCTTTCCCCTTCCCCAAACCCCTACATAACCACCTCCCACCACCCACCATCCATCCACCACTCCAACCTCCAACATCCAACACCCAGACAAACTCCCCCAAACCCCCCCCTTCTCCATCCTCAACTAGTAAACTTCTTTTCTCTCCCCCATTTCAAACCACCCGAGGGCTGAGATATCATACTGTAACTTGTACAGAGGATACAAGGGATGCTTGGATTGTGACAGTGAAGTGCGTTTCGGTGGTGAAATTTGTAGGTATAATATGGAATATGCGAAGAATGAAGAAAGAAAAATGAAGAGCGAAGATTAAGAGAAGCCGCGAGGAAGAAGCGCAAGAATATCATCCAGAGGGATGGGCCGTTTCTCCGCAGATGAGGTAAGCTTGGAAATTGCCCTGAGAATCGTAGTTGATGGTTTGTGTGTTGGTAGGGAGTGTAGATGATAGACATTAGTTTTATAGTAGATGAGATGGCTTTCTCAAAGTTAGAGTCACCGAAAGTTGAGCGGATGACGCTGTAGTTTATTAACAACAGTTCGGGTTTATAGGGAAAGGGAGGAGAAAGTATTTGTCTTCGATGGGTATATCGGTTGATTAAATGCGATAAACTGCACACAGTTTATCCAACTCAGTTAGTTACCATATTACTTACTCCCCCCCTCCCCCCCTCCCATTTTTTCATACCCATTCTCTCACATTATCTAGGACAAGGAAGTCCAAAACGGGAGAGGGTTAAGAAACGGGAATCCCGACTCCATGCTCTCTAACAGTCTAGCACAACGAGGTTAGAAACGGGATAAGGTGATGCTCGAAACCAATTCCCTGCAGTTGTAGAATCGTGGAATCATAAATCATCATATTAGCTTAGCGCATACACCTCTCCCACAGCCACGGCAAGTGCATCAAAACTCCAACTCCTCAACCTCCATCCCACACTCCGCACAACTCTTAACACTCATCCCCTCCGCATTCTCCACCGTCGCTCCCCACTCATGTTCATGCTTGCCGCCCCCAACCAAATCCCCAAAATTCCCTCCTCCCTTCCCCCCATTCTGCAATTGCCTACGATACGCATCCGTTCTCGTCTTCTTCTTCAATTCCTTCAATTTACTTTTGAATTTAGCTTCTTTCCTTACTTTTTTATCAGTTTCGCGTTTCTCGAATTCAGCGTCCAAGGCTTCCGCGGAACCCCATTTGGTTGTGAAGGCGTAGGTTTCGACTTGGTAGCGCAGGAAGAGCATCATGTCGTGCCAGTGGGATTTATGAGGGTTGGGTTTGGAGAGGTGGGGGAGGAGTTCGGGGTCTTTGAGTTCGGCTAAAAAGGGAGGCTTGTTAGATATATGATTTAGAATAGGCAAGGGGAAGGAAAGGGAACGTACGGTCTGTCAAAAGATAATCATCTTTCGCCTCCGTCTTCGTAAGTAAACTATACTTCTCCGGAAACTTCTCCTTACAGCCCCCACACACCGCGCACTTAAACACTTCCTGCCACACCCAGTCAATTTCCACATTGCCACACTCTCTACACTTGTCGCTTTCCTTCGCCATAATGCTTAGACCTGGTTCAAAAGGCCCTTGTTTCGTCCGCCGTAGCGTCTTGAGTAATTGATGCCGTTCCCATTCTTTCAGGGACATATGTGCTGGCTTGCCATGGTCCTCCCCGTCTTTAGGTGCATGTAGAGCTTTATTCCACGGATCATCTTCTGCAGTTAGGAAACCACCTTTGGTATCTGTCATTTTACTAAAATCATGGTCGACGAATTTGCGGAAGTTGCGCGCGGGTTCAATGGAGGCTTTAGAGGATCGCGCATCACGAGATGTTGAGGGGACGCCTGCTGTGGATATAGAGGCATGTGGGCGCTTTCGTGAGGAATCTGAGGAATTGTTTGTTCCTGCTGCTTCGGCTGCTGCTTCTGCGGCTATAGAGCGTTCGCGGAGGGCTTTGGCTTTGAGTCTGTTCTCTTCCTGTGAGGAGTTAGGGTAGTTCATTGGGAGGGGCAATTTACTTACTATTCGTCGAGTCACTTCTGGTGTTGGCGGAGATGCTACCGGATTTGCCCTTGTAGAACGCCGAGGGGGTGGAGTAGATGGCCGGTCCATATTTGGAAAATGTTTAGTTTTTGCTGAGAGGGAATGAAGGGAAATGGTTTCGATGATGAGCTTGATGTTGATGCGACAAGGCTGAAGCCGTGTGGTGGCGAGGAGAGCTCTCGGTGTTCGGCAGCCTCGGCCTGTCATTCACTTGCTTTGGGCCCCATAAAAATTTCACTTACAGAGTGATCCCTAATTCATATCATAAATCGGGTTGCAGAATCGAATAAAATGCGTCGAAGTCAAAGAACCACATTTCAGCGCTTGTTGTACCAGTTCGTCAAGTAGTTTTCGCAGACTTCTACCAATGTGATACAAATTCGCCATGGGGCCCTTATTATTCCTCATTCTTCAGTTACAACATTTGCACTTAATATCAAAGTCGGGTTCAACAACTTCAACTATGTCAGATATGTCAGTTGAGAACCATAGAATTGTTATCTACAGCCACAACGTCTAACAGTACAACGAAGTGCCCATTATTAAAGTGCTCCGTTTTTGCCCACCCCTATGACCCACCCAGCCTCCAATCATATAGATACAACCAAGGTAAATTGCCCGGTGTAATTCCCAAAACGTAACATCTATTCATCCTTAACACCGCCACGACCTGCCTTCTCTGCTGCCTCGATGGTCTTCTTGTCCTGTGCTGGTACAGCACCTCCTTGAAGAGCGCTCATGAATCCAGCGGCGGCCTTGAAAGGACGCTTCATATCCCCGATAGCTGGCTTTCCGAAAAGGTGAATCTTGACCTCGTTGCCCTCGAATGCGCCCTTGAGTGGGATGATGGATTGGATAAGGAGAGGGTTGGTGTATTTGAAGTACAAGTGCATAACGGCCATCATTCCAACGCCCATGAGTTGTGCCTTGTAGAGTGCCTTCATTTGGTCGACATCGTATTTGTGAACGGTAGTGGTGATAAGCTTGGGCTCGTCGGTGGATCCCATCTGTGGTGGCTCAACGTATTTGAGAGTGGTCAAATCTGCAGAAGGTTAGCAAGAGAAATGGTTTTGCAGACAATGCTGGCACATAGTCCGGCGCAAAGGTGGGCATACCCTTCTTCTTGTTGATCAGGAAATGGGTGTAGGCGTAGACTGAGATGATGATAACGTTGGAGAGAATGTAGCCCAATCGAACAAGGTTGAGGGTATCTGGGTCGTCCATAGGAATTCTCTTGGAGACTTGCATCATCCCGAGGATGATCATCAGGTTGGTACTATGCCAAAAGTTAGCATCAGCGGCAAGTAGAGCAATGCGCGAGCTGCGCAAGATTGGGGGGAACATACACCTGGGGACTGAGACCGGCCATTTTGATGGATCTGCTGTGCTAAAGCTGGATGTGCTAGTAGGAAGATCGTAAACAAATGCGACCGAGTTGGACAGGAAGACAAGAGGAAGGCGAATGTGGTTGTGGTTGTTTGCGATGGTCAATCCACAAAAAGAACTGGCGGAGCTGGAGTTGAAGGGGAGTCCAATTTTCTGTTGGCGTGTGCTGCGTTGCCTCCTCTCGAAAGCAAAAGTTGTCGGTGGAAGCTCAGCCGCCATGTGATTGGTTCCCGGGGTGGGGGCGCCACACAAGGACACATCAACCCAAGAGACACTCACTCTCTCCCAGCTCCCAAATCTTTGTCACTATCTACATTCTACATCAACACGCTTATCAACCCGAACATGCTATGAGGAACACAGTGACGCTCCGCTGGTCCTCCGGAGGCCACTGCCGTGGAGGCCCTCTTCGCTGCGCTCTATTTCGATACGGTACTCCTAAGTATTGAGGATACCGGTATCTTCATTCTGTTCTCGAGCGAAGCGAGCTACGGGGGTTTGGGGGCTGGCCCCCATGAATAAATAACGGAGGTTTTGAGGCTGTATGGGTGGACTTTGTGTTATTTGTTTTCCATGTTTGAGACAGCGGTGACCTTGTGCTGGGTGGCCGTGACCGCAGCCATCCCAGTCTCTTTACTATGTCAGGCGCCAAGTATATCTTCAACGTCGACACCAACCTCGTGATCTTCTTTTTTCTTTCCCGAAGTTTTATTGTATCTTTCCACTCTGCAGTAAGATGTTACGAATACTTGGCGGGTAATCTGTTCTTCGAGGCGTGTGTGCAGACTTTTCGACAAGGGCGAAGAGCGCTGGACGATAGCGAAGAGGGTTGAGTTTTCTTAGGTTGCACACGCCATCGTGCCAGATGTTATGGAGGTTTGAATCAAACCGGACAGAATCGATCTTGTAGACCATGGCCCTTCCGATTCATACCCCATTGTGCCAAACTCTCTGAGAGAATGAGACAAAATCGGGAGAGGAACGGCCTCATCAAACACTCATGACGATATCTGAGTTGAGTGGTTTTGTTTACAACCCTTGAAGTACTTAAAGACTGTTTTCTTAATCAGCGGATTCAGTACTGTTGGGGCATTCTAATTCCATTGTACTTGCCTGCTTGGACTGCTTTAATTTTCTTGTCTATCAGCGTACTTGGGTTTTGCGTCTGGCTGACTGTTAAGCGACGATTTTCATTTGATAGCGAATTCTATACTCCTATGACTTCCTGTAAATATCAGTCAGCGACTTTGAAACCTCAAGTGACATGGGCACAGACTGAAGACAGCGGGTATACCCGCGTAATTTGGGAGCGGAAATAAGCACTAACTGTACCAGAAGTTATTCCCAACAATGGAACGCGGCCAGTGGGGTATCTTTTGTCATAAGAAAAGGCTTCACAATAGGAGCCGACGAATGAAATTTCGACAAGAAAATTATCAATGGAACCTCAAGTTTCACTTGATACTCACTTCAAAGTCAGCGAACCATGGGAATTCACTTTTGAAGAGATGTGCTCGTTTCCCCGCAGCACCCTTCGTCTCGCAGCAATCCGGAGATCGTCGATGACCACTGAGATTCTTGAATTTGTTACAAGCATTAAATTTCCACTTTTAGGAAATGCGAAAACGTATTCAAGGTCCCACTCATTGTCGATTTTGCGGGGAATCCCCAAAAATAATTGCCGCAGAAGAATTCGCCATCCATTTTATTCGAGTCGTCGTTTTCAAATTAGACCATTCCAGCCCTACATCATGCCATTTTGGGCACGTCCCACGGATTTAACCGAATAGCTAATTTGATGGAATTGCTGCTTATGAGATTTTGTTAACATATGCCACGCGACTTCGCTCTCCAGATCCGAAATATAATTTATATATCGCCTTTTTTCCTGGTCAATCCTCGGAATGGGTGAACTCAAAATGTCTTTTAGCTCTACCCCGCCATCTTCAGCTTCCTCCAAGACCTCCACAATATCGTCTTCTCAATCGTCGAAATCGAGCCAAGCACAGGCAACCCCAGATCCGCCTGTCCTCCGAGTTGGAATCATCGGCGGCGGTCTCGGGGGCCTCACACTGGGGCAACTTTTGCACCTATCCCCGCATTTAAAAGTCACAGTCTATGAACGAAGCCTCAATGCCGTCGATCGACTTTCAGGATATCGCGTTATGCTATCCTTACATGTGATGAAAAGATTGCAGGCTACTCTACCTAGTAGTATATGGGCCAAGGTCCTAGCCAGTCGAGGGGTCACGCCGTGGGGTGGTCAAGAGCTGGCCTTTATGAAAAGGTCCTCATGATTCTTTCCAATACCACGATATACTTTTCTGACAGGTTCCTAGCGATGGCCGGAGGATGTGTTCATTTGACGCCGAAGAGATACGTGATACTTTTTCTGTCAGTCGTTGGATTCTCCGGAAAGCACTCTTACACGACAGTGAGAGTTTTGTGAAATTCGGGAAGCAACTTCAACGATATGAGAAACAGAGAAATGGTACCGTCAAAATGTTCTTTGAGGATGGGAGTACCGAGGAATGTGATCTCCTTGTTGGGGCCGATGGGATGAATTCAAGAGTGAGGAAGCAACTCGTGCCTCGATGCAAAACTTTGGAGTCCGATATCGCGGTTATTTACTTCAAGATCCCATATACCCGAGTCACCAGAGATCTTCTAGCAACACAATCAGGAGCAATGGTACGTACTCACCCCACCCAGTTCAACCAATCCCTAACGCCCCCTCAGATATTCTGCTCCAAAAATCAAAACATCATCATTCACTCCTGGGTCAACCCCAAAAAGCCCATCGCCACTCTCCACGACGAATTCGACATCTTAACCGACGAATCTTTCATCATGTTCGGCTGCGGCAGTCCCTGCCGCGAATTCAAAAACAAAAGTAAACCACCCGAGAAACTCTCTTCCGAAGAACTGAAAGCGGAGGTTATGCAGAGGGTGGCGAGTGAGCCTAACATCCATCCCGATCTAGCGGAGTTGGTGAAGATGTGTGTGTTGCAGACGGCGTGGGTGGATATGGTGAGGGAGGTCGAGGTGCTTAAGCGGTGGAATACCGAGAGCGTTACGTTGATTGGGGATAGTGTTTTTAAGTATGTTTTCCCTGTCCCGCCCCCTTTTCCTCCCCCCTCATACCCCATGCTCACCTGACCCAGTATGCCCACCATGCTCGGTAAAGGCGCCAACCTCGCCCTCCTCGATGCCCTCGACCTCGCCGCTCTACTCACCCAACCCGCCATCCTCAGTCCCAACATCCGCACCGAGGCCCTCCGTCGGCTCGCTGCGGATAATGTGAAGAGGAGGATTAAGGAGAGGCAGCGGAATGCGCTGATACAGAATCTGGTGTATGTTGGGGATGGGAAGTTGAAGCAGTGGTGTCGGGATCGGGGGTTGAAGATGGCGTTGGAGTGGATTGAGGATCCGAGGGCGAGGGAGTTTTATAGTGGGAGGTAGGGCATCATAATATGAAAACCGCGGGCAAACCGGCAAAGGGGAGAAGTTGGTTGCACACCTAGGTATAATTGCGAAGGCGTTGGGGAGTGTATCAATAGACGGTTTGTATTTCACCATATCGTTTTTCCGGGTTCGATTGATCGGGTTCAGGTTCTACCTCATTACGCCAAAGTTTCTAAGACAATGATATCGCAAGCAACCCCCCTCCTCATGCTAACCATACTTTCCAACAAGAAAATTCCAACTTCCACCTCAACCCCATTCCCTCTTAAGGCTCTTCCTCACCACCTATCCCTCACCAACCACTTCCCACCCACCTCATACAACCTCCCAAACACCGGTTCCTTTGCCACAATCCGCGTATACAACTTCTCATCAATCCTCTTGTAGAATTGAAGCCATGCCAAAACCGTCAAATGAGCATACGAAACTACTTTTTCATTCTTCGAATTAGCCAGTCCACATTCCTCGATAAATATTTGCAAAGTAACTCATGGGAATAAAATGAGACCAACCTGAATCACCCATGAGAAAAGGTCCAGGAAATAAAAAACTCAGTTCTTGCAGGCCAACTTCGCTTTCCTTCCATGCTTCATCTTCGGATGCTGAAGTGCGGAATTCCGAGAACGACATGCCGAGTTTGGCTTCGCGCGTCCTGATCCAATACTCTCTGCTGATTGGATTCAACAAATTCTCCGCTATAGCAGGAAGTACCCACGGTCTTAACGGTGCTGTAATTCTCGGAATGAGTGTAGTTGCTTGAACAAGCAGGGGGTTGTCGAGATAGAGAGGGGGTGAAGGATAGGTTGTTTCGAGGTAGGAGATTATATTTTGCGTGTGCATTATCCAAGTGTGGCCCGCATTCCCATTTTCTTCGATTCGAAGGGCCGGAAGCGTGTAGGGAATTTCTGGGGCAGGATTCCGTTCTACACTTTCCGCTCCCATGAATGTATTAGCACCTCTTCCCTAGCTAATACCACGTTCAGAATTGAGCATTGCACATACTGTTTGCTCAAAGTCTTTTCGATTTCCGGGAATTCGAGAAAGATAGTCTCATATTCCAGTCCTTTGTAATTGAGCGCCAATCGAACTGCAAAGTTTTGCCTTTAGAATTTGTGGCTTTTCGTAAGCACTCTGGGTGGAATACGGACTTTTCCATGGTGTGATGGACCAGCAATGATTGCCGTCTTGGCTTGCGAGGTCGTAAAGGGTTATTTTGGGACCTGACATATTGTGGCGTGGAGGCGATAGGAGGAGGAGGAGGATTGTACTAGTGAGAGATGAAGGATGGATTTGCGATTGTCGTATTGCCCACGATTACGTTGGGTTTGAGTGCTGATATGCATGCCGGCTAAAGTGGACCCTGCTCTGTGAGCGTGAGAACTGGAGAGCTCTTACATGAGAGAATGGAGATTCTCTCATACAGGTTTGGCACAATGAGTTTGAAAACCGGAGGGGTTGTGAGGCTCAAAAGCAATTGATGCGGTGAACTATGAATTAGGCTTTCTGAAGTTAATGGCGAAAATTGCGCACTACAAAAGGGTGATGAGACACGGAAAGAGTACCCATCTGAAAGGGTTTCAAGAGTTGCAGGCTCGTGGGGTACCTCAAATGAATGGATGCTGATTCTATGATAGGGCAAGTACCCCACGACTTCCTACAGAGAAGTGTAACGAAAGCAAATCAGTCCTAACAGGACCGATCCCTTAAGCCATCATATCTTCTGCAATCCATCATCCAATTTCAAAAGGAACCTCGACCGCCACTGAAAGTTTAAGATCTATCATCGGGCTTAAACTTGTCCTGCCAGAATCCTCTGAAGTGCTTCTGCTTTCCCAGTTCTGAAATCGTCTCCACCTCCTTTGGTGTCAGCTTGAACTGCGTAATCTTTTGGTAGGCTTTCAGTCTGTCTTCGCTTGAACTCGTGGTCAAAGCTACGATGCCTTGGTCGATGACCTGGAGGGTTGTCGTGTTAGCATTGGATGCTGTGGGGGTTGTAGAGATGGGGAGTAGAAAGAATAGAGAAAAAGAGGGTATGTTGAGGCAAAGATATTTCAAAATCATCGAAAACGGTTGAATGGCCAATGAACAATTTGTTAGCTTACCCAGCGCAAAGCAATTTCACCAACTGTAACACCGTATTTGTGAGCCAATTCCTCGTATGTGCTATCCAATGGACCTGGCTTGGCTTTGACTGCCGCAGTTAGAGGGCCATACGCCGAAAGAGCGATGCCGTTCTTCTTGTGGAACTCAACAAGGTCACCATGCTGAAGATATGGATGGTACTCGATCTGGTTGATTGCAGGTTTGACCTTGGCTGTTTCAAGAGTAGCCTCGAGCTCAGGTTGAAGATAATTGCTGACGCCAATTGATTTTGCTTTTCCACTTGCTTTGATAGCTTCCAGGTCGGCCCATTTGGCTTGAAGATCAGCTGGGGACTTGGCGAAGTATGGAGCATGAATAAGGTACTGGTCGACATAGTCGAGTTGGAGTTTCTTTAGAGAGAGTTCGAAAGCTTCCTGGGTGTTTTGAACTTTGGTACCAGAAATCTTAGTTGTAACATAGAGCTTCTCGCGAGGTACGCCGGATTCCTTGATGGCTATTCCAAGTTCGATCTCGTTGCCGTAAACTAGCAGGCTTTAGCTTAAGCTTCTCTTCAGGCGATGCAGCAATAACAAACCTTGTGCGCCATCTAGATGATAGTAACCAGCCTTGATTGCCATAACTACTGTCTTGACCAATTCTAGACATCTTGGAGTCAGCACGATACTTGGTGATTCCAAAGTTTTTAAAAAAAAACATGATTAGAGAAGAGGGGTAGGTTGCTCTCCGGCTCTAGATTCACACTTTTCAAGGCCTGGAAAACAAAGAGAGTAAAGGTTGATTGACTTACCGGAATCGACTGGCGCATTTGGATCCTCCTTGTATCGAGCAGTTCCGAGGCCATACCCAAGCTGTTTTGGAAGTCAGATCAGATATGACACCATCAAAGTTCAAATTGGGATAGGATTTCTTACAGGTGGAACCTCGTTGCCATCGTTCAGCTTAACTTTTTGCAATTGTGACAATGGCGAAGTTGTGGAGCTCATCTTGACGTAGTTCTTAACTGGAATGCGGCTTGCAATCTGGAAAATCGAACTTGAAGGGACGAGAGAATGAGATTTGGGAAACGAGAGATTTATCAATCGACTAGTCTTGAGAAGCGATGACATGAATGACAGGAAGATTCTCAATCGTGGGTCGAAATTTGTAATCGCACGTTATCGAGAAGTGAGTTGCCCAGGGCCTCCACTATTACTCCACCCTTGAAAGGCCTTGGAAGTCGTCATCTGAAGCCCTATCGGACTTACGGCGATATCTTATCGCCGCAGTGTCGAATTCACCAAAGAAATCGAAGGTCGAAAGCTTCTGTTGATACTGAACTTCGACTTTGAAACCCTCGAGTAACGAGAAGTGTAACACATAAACCATGTTACACTAGCAGCGTGACCTACAGAGCCACTGCGTTGTCTGAAATCTCACCCCTCACAAAATGCTTTCGGTGCTAGAAATGGAAGCAGCTTCAAGTCAACTTGTCCGACATTTTTGAGAACAAGTTTGAGAAATCATGTACTCAAATCATTTGAAAAACAACCTGGAAGGGGGGATGACTATACTTTATACCGATATTCCACATTTACGTACCGTACCGTATTAATTGTGGTTTAGAGCGCCACCCCCTCCCGTTTTTGATCTCATTGTGCCAGACCATTAAAGAGAATTGAGGTTATCGGGAGAGTTTCTTTCGCAAACGAATCCTCTCCCAAAAACTGAGCCTCTGTCATTTTGACCCTTATTGTGCCAGGGTATTTAAGAGAATGGAGGTCAAAATGGGAAAGGGGGTGGTGCTCTACCTCGGTGCTCTACCTCCCGCATCACCACCTGCACTGGCATAAATACTGGCACGTGATAATTCAAAAGCGGTGAAGGAGGGGCAGACCATTCCCCTTTAAGCAGTCCTTCAATGCAAGATTCCATCATCATCACTTCCATCCTGGACATTCGACTCTTCTCATTGTAATATTATCGCCTTCCAGCCCTTTTTCGTTACAAGAGGCAACTTGTAAACACCCTTCTTTTACATGCTTTCAAGATACGTTTTACGGCCTCAAATACCCCGCATACGACTTGCCCAAATGGCTGCTCACCTATCTACCACTCCGCCTTCGAATGGCACCTCCCAACCTAGAACTTCTCTGGCGGACGCTCCCAAAAGCTGGACATTTACATCCTCTTTACCGGCAGACTCGGAATTCTCAACTCCCGCAGATTCCCACAAGACCCCACGAGACGAAATCACGCCGAGGATAGTGAAGGGCGCGTTATTTACCTGGGTTCGCCCCGAGGAATCTAAAGAGCCGGAGCTTTTGGGCGTGAGCCCTACTGCATTGGAAGACTTGAATATAGAGGAGGGTGATTCAGCGACAGAAACTTTCAAGCAAACGGTTGCTGGCAACGCGTTACTGGGCTGGGATGAGGCAAACGGTCGAGGGTATCCATGGGCTCAATGTTATGGAGGGTGGCAATTTGGTAGCTTTGCGGGGCAGCTTGGTGATGGGCGAGCGATTTCTTTATTCGAAATAACAAATCCGAACACCAAAAATCGATATGAATTGCAATTGAAGGGAGCTGGGCTTACGCCATACTCAAGATTTGCTGATGGAAAGGCTGTTCTTAGATCAAGCATACGAGAATTTGTGGTCTCAGAGGCTCTCAATGCTTTGCGCATACCCACAACTCGAGCTCTATCCTTAACGCTACTGCCTCATGAGAAGGTTCGACGAGAAACAGTAGAAACTGGAGCGATAGTTGCCCGATTCGCCGAGTCGTGGTTGCGGATAGGCACATTCGACCTTTTGAGAGCTCGTGGAGATCGGGAGCTCATTCGCAAGCTTTGCACCTACATAGCTGAAGATGTTTTCGGGGGTTGGGAATCTCTGCCCGGACGTAACCCTGCAGATGATGGCAAGAATGAGAGCCCAATAGAAAGAGGTGTAGCAAAAGATACAATCGAGGGACCCCCAGGTCTAGAAGAAAATCGATTTACTCGCCTATACCGCGAGATTGTACGCCGTAATGCGAAAACTGTCGCAGCATGGCAAGCCTACGGTTTCATGAATGGAGTCCTCAACACGGATAACACCTCAATATTTGGACTATCTATGGATTATGGCCCTTTCGCTTTCCTAGACAACTTTGACCCTCATTATACACCAAACCATGATGACCATATGCTTCGCTACTCCTACCGAAACCAACCTACTATCATATGGTGGAATCTGGTCCGTTTAGGCGAGTCTCTTGGAGAACTTGTGGGTATTGGTGGGGGTGTTGATGTTGAAGAGTTTATTGAGAAAGGGGTAAGGCAAGAAGCAGCTGACGATCTGATCTCTCGTGCAGAGGGTCTAATCACAAGAGTCGGAGAAGAATACAAGGCCGAATTTCTGCTCGAATACAAACGCCTCATGATCGCTCGGCTTGGACTTAAGGTCTTTAAGGAGTCGGACTTCGAATCTCTGTTCAGTGAACTTCTTGATACCATGGAAGCTCTTGAATTAGATTTCAACCATTTTTTTAGGAGGTTAAGTTCTCTATCGGTGCGAGACCTTGAAACCGAAGCTCAACGTAAAGAGAAAGCAAGTGTGTTCTTCCATGGCGAAGGTGTCACTGGCTTAGGAAACACTGAAGAGTCAGCACGGACGCGTATTGCCAATTGGTTAGACAAATGGCAGACTCGAGTTTATGACGACTGGGGCCCAGATGGTGGTGACGCAGCGCGAACCCAGGCGATGCAGCAGGTGAACCCGAAGTTTATTCCCCGTAGTTGGGTACTGGATGAGCTCATCAAGAGAGTGGAAACTGGAGGCGAGAGAGAGATTCTGGATCGAGTTTTGAATATGGCTCTTCACCCCTTCGAAGAGCATTGGGGCTGGGATGAAAAGGAAGAAGAGCGATTTTGTGGCGACGTTCCAAAGTACAACAGAGCGATGCAGTGCTCGTGTAGCTCCTAATCTTAATAGCTAGTGCTTGAAGATGAGTGGCTGCAAATAGATTCTCGTGAGCTATGCAGTGTAACAAAAGATGATGGATACATGCATACCGCATTAATTGGTTTTGAGCATCCCCCTTTCGTTTTTGACCTCATTGTACCAGGCCTCCGCAGAGATTCGAAGTCACAATGGCGGAGCATCTCCCACGAACGAATCTCTCCCATTCTAACTCTCATTGTGCCAGGGCATGATGGAGAATTGATATAAAAACGGGAGAGGGGGTTGCTCCAAACCAATTACTGCGGTACCTAGCACACCGAGGATAGTCTGCGCGACATAGCGTGACATAGGTTATGAAAGCACTTGCAAACACACGAGTGATTATGCGCTTCTTCATTATGATTTCTTCTTGTTAGTTTGATTCCATGGTTTGACCAGAGATATGAAAGGAGACTAAGGGCATTCAGCTCGCTTAATCAACCCCTCAATTCCGCCTACTGCCTGATGTCGGAAAAAGCAGAAGGAGGCGTTGGCTGGCCCCTACAACGACACCATCTTGGCAGATATTGGTGGCGCCAGGCTGAAGGGGCTGAGGTATCAAACCTATCGGTGCTGACCCATCGATACTCCTATTATTGGAGTGGCATATGGGCCTAGAGTGCCCAAGGTGGAATGCGAGGCTCTGCGGGTTTTCGTGGGGTGAAGTCACCCTCTTCAATCCCTTCCGCAGCCTGCTCCAATTTGCGTTGACCATCACACTCTTTTCACCCAAGAACACTACAGAACATTCGTTAATACTCGACTCGACGGCACGATTTTGACCCATTGTCGGGTTCTGTGCAATGGCGGCATACCAATCTCTCCACTCGCAACGCACTGAGAAGCTGGATAAAGCATACTTCACCCGGGATGTTTGTACGGCAGGCTTAGCAGCGAGTTGGATAGCAGGCGTCGTCGCATTTGGAGGAGGATGTTATTGCATCTACTTGGAGAGGCAAGACCACACCCAGTTCAGACCTGGGTTCGTTATCCCGCATTTTGCGAAAGAAATTCTACCTTTAGGGATAAATATTGTCCTTACATTTCTAAACGAAAGCATGGGCTTTATTCACAACACATCCCTACGCTGGTCACTGCAATGCGAAAATCGACTCACTTTCAATTCAAACCTGCGTCTTCTGTCGAGTTCTCGAAGTTCACTACCAAACAAGTGGTATTCGAACATCTTCTATCTATTTTGCATCATCCTTTCTTACGCAACAACTTCTTTAATCTTCCTTGGCTGGAACCCTCAGCTCTCGAAAACTTTCAACGGTGACTCTTTTTACTCTCAAGACGAAAATCAAATCGAAGTGTCCGGCATCGCGCTCATTATTTTTGGATTCAGTTTGCTTGGTCAAGCCGTGATAGCAACTTGGGCTTTGATGACAACCTATATCCCCACATGGTCTTCCAACCCTCTCGACACTGTGCTGGCTTGTACCTTGACAACCAACCCGAACACTGGCAAGCCTACACCGAATCCACTGTTCCGCCGTTCAAACAGATGCATGAAGTCAGTACATCAGTCGAAGGAGGAATCGACTCCTACGTATCCTAGAAAGAAGCAGGGGGCATCCTGGTCGGCACATCCGGAAGTGGGATGGGTTTTGGGCCTTCTTTGGGCACTTGTACCGCTTGGGGCACTTTGGGGTGGTGTGATATATTACATGATCATGAAGAAAAACCGGAATGGTATCCTGGGGAGCAGCTGGAACTTTATTCCTGTCTTTACTGGAAATACTGTTCGCGAAGATTCATGCCCTGCCGCCCGCTGCACTGATGGTAAGCATTTCTCTTCCTTTCACAACTGCGAAATCGAGTTTATAAAAGTTGTATGGTCGCCTTGCACCGACAGGGGTAGAACTTGTACCTACAACATATTTTGTCCTATATAATATGCGTCGGGAATACGATGCTAACCACTCCATCCCGACCTACAGGAACATCTGTTTTGAACGTGGGATGGACAGCGAATACAGGGATGGTAGGAAATGTTGGAAGTATATTTCTCATCGCAGCTTTTCAGGCGGGCGTGACTCTGTCCCTACACTGTTCTGAACTGCTCGTTAACCTATCTCGCGATGAGACCGTCTTTCGAATGGCCACCACTCCTAAGGGTACAGATCCACGTTTCAACAGCATCATTGCCGCTTTCTCGTCCTGGCAAACTATCACACTCTTTATCTTCAAGGCAGCAGTGCATTGGTTATTTGGGTTGAGCATCAACAACGACTTCAAACTTGGCGTTAACATGTATCCTCCACAAATATTCTACTTCACTGCTTTTGAGTTGGCTGTGGCTTTGTTCGCTTCGTACGTCAGTGCCCGCAAGCCAAAGGGGCCCATGCCAGCAACATTCGGACATTTACAAACGATGGCTGATCTGATAGATGATTGGGATGACCGTATGTTCTGGGGACATAAGGGATATGGTCATCATGGTCAGCCTGCGTATGCTGGAATGAGTTACAAGAAGCTGCCTATGCCGGCGATGGATAAGCTTTACGGTGGCGTTGAGATGTTGGAAACGGTTGTCATTCCGAATAATGCGTCGGCGACCAGTTTTGCAACTACGGGTACTGGTGGGAGTGGTCGGATACAGCAACCCTGGCAGCAGGGAACTTATAATGGAGGGCTATATGCTAATGGGGGAGTAGACCCTTATAGCCATGTGTATGGATACTGATTTAGTATCATTCAGACATCGGAGTTTCTTTTTAAGGGAGTTGTGACTGAGGGTGTAAAGTGGAGATGGTGTGAACATTGATAGATGGTTTTAATTTTAGACTAATTAACTTGATGACCCGTAGCCCCTTTCCAGGGTGTTTATATGTCCTTTTCGTCCTTTTCTTCTTGCTCTTCGCGTTGTTCTAGCTGTGTATTGTTCTGCTCGTTTGAGCCCTGAGCTCCGATTATTGGTTGCAGGTTGCAGGTTGCAGGTCCTACTATTTTCATTTAAGGAACAGTTATTTTTCAATGGCGACTATACACAGGTGGCGAGTTATCATCTTCGAACCGAGGCAACCCAAGAGATTGATCTCCCCCAATTTCTTCTCCGCGCTGCAAGTGCGCTCTCTGCGGTGGTCTTGGAGCCGGAGCATGGATCCTCGCCTGCCTTCTCCTCTGCTCTCTCGCCCACTCCTCATCGGCCCTCTGTCCCTGCTCCGCAATATGATTCTCTCCAATCTCCAGCATACTCGGCACGGGAAATGCGCTTCGACTCGCTGTTATCGTCGCTGGCTGATTCTGGCCCTGGTCATTATCCAATGCTTCAGCATTGCGATCTTGTACTGGAATTGAACCATGCAGCATCTCCGGTGGATCAATCCCTGCCACCATTGCTCGCACTGCCAAATTCTCCTCAATCGCTTCCGCTTGCCGCCGTTTTCTGAACATATACGGTCGATCCTTCGTCAAGTCCTCCACCACGATAATCATGCGCTCATCTCGCTCCAAATCATCCGTATGCGTCATCGATTTGAACCTTCCATCTCGCATTTCATATTGGTATTCCTCTTTCCTCAACGGCGGCAGCGTACTAACATACATCACCTCCAACTCTTTATGCAAATCATAGGAGGGCTTATGATGAAGTGCTCGGACAGCCCATTTATAACCGTCGCTGTACTTTTCTTCCTTCTCGTTTTCATGTTTTGTCTGCTCGTTTTTGGATCTGTGGGAATGCGCACTGTGGCACACAAGGCTGACTGCAAACGCAACAATGGCCATGAAGACCGGTACCACAATGGCAGCCACCAGCGTTTCGGGTTTTTGGACTGCGCTGACAGTGAGGAAGCAGGTCGAGTTTATGCTGTTGCTGGAGCCGGTGAAGTGCGTGAAGTCAGGGTAGTTCTTGGTGAGGTGCGAGACGCAAGTTTGGTTTAGGAGCGTGAGGGGTGGTGGGATGGGGCGGCCGCGACGGTCGGTAGGTGGTCCATCTATAGTTTTGTTTTTTTCGGGGGACGATCCCCTGGTGAGGAGGTGCATTTTCATTGCAGTGTTTTAGGTATTTTGTCCTGAAGCAACGATGCCCAATTCAAATAGTATCGACAGCGATGATATGTCAAAAGGAGTGAAATTCCCAAGCGGGATTTGGAAAGAAGGATATGATTTTGATTTGATGAATCTATTCACACACAAGAAAGCAGGGATCAACAGCAGTTATGTATCTATTTCCATCCAGATGTTTGGTGATGCTTGTCATGCCCTAACTTTCGCTTGGCTAGACCGAGCGAGGGGGTAGGTCTCGTGACGTCGCTAGTACCCCACAACGGCACTTTGGCGATGCTGCTAAAAGCGGGTTCAACTGTCGGCAGTGAGCGAGTGCCGAGATATTGGGTTGAGGTCATCGTGAGGGAACGGCACTTTTTTCCTTGAGGCTCCAAGTTTTGACTGCTGACAGCAGGGAGAAAGGGAGTCGAAGGCTCGAATAACTTCTCATTCTACAAGTGTATGGACCATGTGCTATAATACCGTGGCAACAGAAGCGAGGCACTGCTTCCCCAGTGGCTCAGAGAGTATTACTCTGTGTCTTTTTCGCGTTTATATTTCTTCATTCATGATCGAGGTTGAGTTGAGATGCGTGTACAGTATGTCGGACGAAGGTTATATTTGGCGAGACAAATTTGAAGATATCACGGAGGCAAGAGAAGATCTGTGTCCAATGGCAACATTGCTTTTAGTTTTTAATTATCTCAAGATTGGGAAGAACAATTTGAATTCATGGTAAATAGATAGGGTGGCTATGGAGCAGGAAGCCCGAAAGAAACTGTTGGTTTAGGATTGCTGAAAAGGATTTAGTCTACTGCAGACGGATCATATAGAACTCCAACACATCTGGAGTTTTCTCTGCTCCACTAGATGCCGACACCACATCGGTATCCAACTCCAACGGGAACACTTTCGTAGGTCCCTCGCAGTAAACATGCCAATACTGTAACTTTTTCGTTTATAATTCCGATTTTTCGCTCAAGAAGTTTCCCTCCTTCCCCTCTTCGTCCAATCCGAGGTGGAAAGGGGTTTTAGGTGGCATGCCTGTCTCATGCTGGTTGATGTCGGGTTCAGCGCTAGAACTGCATTCCGCCGGGGTATTCAGAAGCTCCCAGAGATGATCCCCATGCGTCATGATCTTGAAGTTCGTTGCATGTCGTCCGGTGCAAGGGGAGATGCGGTTCTCTGGTATCAACGTTCGTGGCTTGCCCTCTTCGTCTGCGTACTTCAAATCCTCCTCGATTACGATAAAACGTCGTCTCCGAGTCAAGTCGTCGTGGTGCCGAATTGAGAGGAAACGCTCGTGGTAATTTCCTCTGAACGAGGCACCCCTTAAATGGTCACCAAGAGCAATGAGTGACGATGTAGCACGCAAGCAAGATATGCTCTTCGGGGCATTCTTGAACCAAATACTCCATAAGATGATGGTGAATGCGAGAAAGCAAGCCCCGAATCCAAAGGGTATCCAGGAAAGGACTTTGTATTCATTCGTATCATTCTTCGGTACTTCGTTGAGCTTGCAGAAGTATTTCAGTCCTTGGTCCAAAAGATTAATGGTGATATTGAATTCGGTCTGATCTGAGGAGACGGAATCAATTGTCATATTTGAGGGAATCAGTGGTATTTGGGAAGCCATGGTTGAATTTTGAGCCGCGGTGAGGATACGCAGAGAGCAGCGTTTGTGTCGCTGCCAGAAAAATGTCCGAAGATGCGTATGAAGAAAACTTAAATATGTTTTTTTCCGAGCTTGTGGTTAGTTTACGGCACAATTGCCGTAATCAATTGCCGTAATAGTACTTGGGAGATATGGTACCTAGATATTTGGCTGAGGTCATCGTGGGAATGGCACGTTTGCACTTGCGATTTGCGAACTATTACCGGTAGTTTGGAGGGACTTCGACACTCCTTTACGCTTCCTCCACAGTCAAACTTCTTCTCCGTTCATGGCTGATGATATTTGTGTCTACTAGGTCATCCAAGAGGTCTTATGCAGTGAAGTGCTTTGATCGGGGTATGTAAATAGGACAACTCTCGTATGTGGTGACAACATTTGGTTTATAATTCTTAATTAACGAGAAAGACCCAGTTTGGCGCTCGATATATTGCTACGGAGGAAGAAAAAGGTTCGAAGAGAACACAGACCAAGTGCCATCAGTGCATTGTCGAGCCATTCGCTGTATGAAAGCCATTGACTGTCTTTTCGCCGGCCAAGCATACCACCTCCTTCCTCAGTTCCAACACACTAGGACCAGACTCATAATAGCTGTTGCTGGAAGATTGAGGCACTGGAGCTACATTCCACGCGATTGATCATATCTGCGTAGAGCTTGTCCTTCTCCTGGATTTTGAAATGATCTTGTTTGCTTCGTGTGCAGGAATTTCCACCACAAACGTTATCTCATATTTTCCTCAATTACGATGATACGTATTTGCCTGGTAAGATCGTCGTGGTGTCGAACCGAATGGAATCGAGAGGCGTAACTCCAACTCGCATAAGGATACACACGCCCCTCGAAAACAGAATTCAGATCATAGAGAGAGCTGCGGACACTATCGCAGGGAATCTTTTTGGGGATGGGAGAAGGTCTGCGATCTTCTTGGACTATTTTTCCAATGGCGATAATTAAGAAGAAGACTAAGATTACTAGTACAGCCCAGAAAAGACCGCGATACACGTCTCGACTTGCGACTATGTCTTCGTATGGTTCCTGTGGGTTCTGGCGGAGCTGGTGGAGCTGGCAGAATTCTTTGAGTCCCTGTTCCCAGAAGTCGACATTGAAAGTAAATTTAGTTTGATTTGAGGCGATGGGATCGATAGCCATATTTGAAGGTATCAGCGGTGATTGAGACGCCATGATTGGGAATTGAGATGCAATCAGGATGTTAAAGATAAGAAAGAAGTAAGGGAAACCAACTTCCTTTCGTTTCCTTTTTATCGCCGCGAGAAGACTGAAACAAATAAGCGAGGAAGCTATTAATACCTAGGTAGGCTATGGTTCTTCTGGGCCTGCCGTTAGTCTACGACACGTACCAATTAAGTGTATTTTTCAACCCCCTTTTACCGTCACGTCACTGAAAGTTTGCTGGAGCCAAACTATACATTCCACACTGAATTTCTACCAATGATCTATCTTTAGCGCCCACGTTAATTCGCAAATAATGGTCACGATACTGTGGTGTTTGCTATGTATATATTGGCTATTTGCCGAGTTAACGAGGGGATTGCTTCATTAGGTATCTTTCTCATGAATAACTTTCCACAGGCAAAATGTACTATGGCTGACGAAATTTGCCGATGCAAAACCCATGAAAAGATGCTAAGCTGGCACGGTGCATCTAGCTTGAGGATTCTTTTTGGACTAGTGATTGCCACTGCCATACTACTTTCTGACGGGACCAGTTACGGCAGTTAGTACAAATTACCGCATCGGTTCGGTTAGAGCGCCACCCCTCCCGTTTTTAAATCTTATTGTGCCATACCATTGCAGAGAATAGGGTTAGGATGAAAGACTTTTTGAAAACGGGAGAGATTCGTTCGTGGGAGAAACACTCCCATTTCTCTGTGAAGGCCTGGCACAATGAGGTCAAAAAAAGGAGGGGTTCGAAACCAATCAAGGCGGTACCCCAGCTTTGGGACTTCCCACTCCATCGAACCACAAGTTTTTCTCTCCAAATATTCTCTTATGTGTCAAAGAGGCATAGCAGATAGATTTTTACGTCCCTCATTCTGGCCTTGTCACCTCCATGGATGAGAAGACGAGGTGGCACGTGCACGAAAGACTGTATGTTCGCGATTGATTAAAAAAAGAACCTTATATTATTTTACGCTGCGAAAACTTTGCAGGAATCTTCAGTATCTGTTATACATACTCATTATATTTACTTACGTCCGATAAAGTTTGTACTGTGTTGTATTGTGAAGTGTTGAAGTAGCTTTTCATGCACGCACCTCCTCATCTTGTAAAACATGAAGGTGGTAATTTAGAGCCCATCGTGAACGCGTTTTCAATTAGATAGATCTGAAACGAGTAAATTCATGAGAAATGTGGCAAACATCCAATCCACCTCGCAGTCGAGTAAACTGCCACCGACATAGAAGTAAAGCAATAAAATACAAGAATAATAAGCATAAGACGAGAAGCTGCATAAAGAGGCATCCCAAGGACCACAAAAACATCGACAATTTTTTGACGAAAATAATGGGCAAGTAGAGTCCCGATAGGGGGGAGTAAAGGACTGAACGTTGCTATCATACTCGAAACTCGCCAGACAAAACGAGCCATTGGTGAAGGAAAATCCCAGTTCCACGCCACAAGATGAACTGCTGAGAATAGGATGCCAGTAGCGTAGCATAGGAGAAAGGTGATTGTTAGTGGTCCTTCGTCCTTTTCCCAATATGTCTTGTACCCGCCAATGGCGATTAATTTCAGCAGTTGGAGATTCAAATCTGAGACATACTCCTCGGGACTTTGACTTGGCGCATTAACAAAAGTCTTTAGGGTGGTGGGTTCTAAGGGTGGGCAAGGGATGGTGGTGACTGCGTTGATATCGAGAGGCTTTTCCCACCAGAAGATATACATGATGAATGCGCAAAGTGCAAACGCCAAAGTGGCGAGCTCTAGTTGGGTGATGGGGAGGCCGATTATGCTTCGTGAAATGGTGGAGATAAGGAGCCAGGTTGGTTGGGCGAAGGCGTAGATCTTCGTGAAAGAATCGATTTTGCTTCGGTCTTTCAGTGTTTCCGAGTCGATGATGGGGAATATTTCGGGGTGCGAATTTGTGAGGATTTCTGGCAGTAAATATTAGCTTGCTCTTTTACTTTGAACCTTTTGATCGTGGTGGCAATACGATTATATATTTGAGGGTGAAAATGAGAGGATAAGGTAACAATATTTCCATTTCTCATTCCCATACATACCTAACCTCTCCCTATTCAAAACCACCACTTCCCCGTCCCACTTAACCGCGAAGCCTCCCATGTTAGCATAAAAAGCATGCATTAACGTCCACCCCTGCACTTCCTTCCCAACACAGTCTCTTGTCGCCCTCGCATCAAAATACTGAGCCACCGCAGTCATAACTCCGATCTCAGGGGCCACTACAGTAAACCCCATCCAATGGAGCCTGCGCAACCACTTTTTCAGTTTCGGCCACTCGGGCCAGTAGGGAATACAGCCCGCGATTTTGTGCCAGCCAGCTTTTCGTTCCGCAAGGCTGGGAATGTTGAGGTGTGCACATTTCCAACTGTAGACGAGAAAGACCCCGAAGCAGGACCAGATTATTTGAGAGGTGCTTCTGGTGGGGTCAGGAGGCACCCAGCCGACTCGTATGGTCGTAGTATTCGTAGTGTTCGTAGACATTTTTTGGGATAATGTTTACTACATTATTATGTTGTGAACCGTTGAACTTATGTGGAAAGGTTCACCAGGTTTCTCGCTGCCTGGTGGGGCCCCTGTGTAATGCAGGTTCGCGGGTGTGGGCTGACTTCAGGGGATACAAAAGATATGCTGGGAAGCTGTGGTTTGAAATGATTGGCTTGAGTTGAGCGGTACCCGGGTTAGGGGCTCGGTAATTATTCACAGATTCAATCCTCTTGTGTTCATTGGTTTGAGGACTTTCGCCCTGGCCCCCAAACTCTTGGTCCTTGTCATATATGACAGAGCTGAGAGTGTCATATTGCGCTGCGCAGATAGTCAATTCACGGTCCGAGGAATTTCAAACGTACCGAATTAATTGGTTTATAGCGCCACCCCCTTCCCATTTTAACCTCCATTCTCTTAAATACCCTGGTACAATAAGGGTCAAAATAACAGAGGCTCCGTTTTCGGGAGAGGGTTCATTCGCGGAAGAAACCCTCCCGATAATCTTAATTCTCTTTACTAGTCTGGCACAATGAGATCCAAAACAGGAGGGGGTGGCGCTCTAAACCAATTAATACGGTACTTTAAATATTAAGTGCTTCATTATGTACGAATAATATTCTCTACAAAAGCAAGCACCAAAATCACCATGCCCATGCCATCCAAAGCACAAACCCAAAAGTCCTGTTCCAATATTCCGCCCCATTCATCTATTATCCAAGGCGGGGGAATTGCAATAAATTTGCCGATATTCTCAGGGGGTATGTTGAGATCGTGAGGTCGAATTGAGAGTTGAATTCCCTATTTCAGAATTACTGCTGTTCTGTCGTTCTGTAGTTGAAAATGGCGAAGTGTTGGTTTAAAGGTAGTTCGTTGAAGATTCATTCGCAGACTTGTCTCTGCTGCCTGATTCTTCATTCTTCTCATGATCATCCTTGCCAACCATTGTGTTTTGATCGCTTCCGCCTGCGGTTGCAATGCCCATTTCTTCTGTCTTGTCGGCGGAGCCAGTCTCCCTATTACTCATGGCGCCGTTCTCATTGGCATTCAAATTGCCATCAGCCACAGCCACAGCCAACTTCGCCACCTTTCCCACATCCTCGCCCTTCTCCTTCCTCTTGAAGATATTGAACAGTCCCGAAATACCACCCTTCCTAACACGGAAAGTGTAGTAAAATACGATAGCCATGAAGATATTGAAGACAATATAGGCGAACCCGATGCCGTAGTTGCGCCATCGTTGGGAGTATTCAATCGCTGACGACTGGAGGAACTGGTCCGTGTTGGAAAGGGGACAATATTGACAGTTAGATGTGGCAGCCGGATTGTAAACACGACCACCACCCTGCGATGAATTAATGTAGGGTGCGAGGTAATCGCCACAGTTTTGATTGGTCGGTTGCATTTGCACGAGTTCGATATCTGAACATATTATTTCCTTCCCGCCGAGACCGGTTCCGGCGATTCCTCCGACGAGATCTGTCATATTTATCAGCATGCTACTTGTCAAAATCTCGAGGCAGGGACAAGTAACTTACAGCTTAATGGTGAGACCCGGTAGAGAAAGATCCAGAAGCCCGGTAAGGCAGACGGAGGTTGAAAGACACCATTGAAGATTAACGTCAAAGAAAACATAATCGTCGCGATGCCTCCTGCCGTTTGGGCATCAGGCATAGCTGCAATAAGCATATGCGCGAATGTACTCGCGAAGACGAAAAATTGCACCAAAAATAGGAGGATCAATCCTTGACGTTCACCACTCGGAATTCCGCCTTCGGTGTAGATTGGGTAGAAGTAAGCGCCGAAGACGGCGATGCCCAAAAAAATCTGGTACGGGATTTCCACGATGATATTGGCAATGAGGAAAGCCGTCCAACTATATGCTTTAGAAGGACGTTCCCGCACCTCGTAAAGATCACGTTGAAGAATGAAGCGTGGCATGATTTGTTGGACGAGTGTTGTGAAAATGGTGGTGATCATGAAGATGGAGAAGATGACGTCTTGTACACCCGCTTGTGAAGTATTTGCATGGAAAAATGAGAACCCGATGAACAGGGCGGAGGCTACGCCGAGGATGATTTTGCCGGAGATGTAATCGGGGGTTCGCCAGTATTGTTGGAAGACTCGGGATGTAACTTCAACGAGCTGAGTGCCGAAAGGCATGGCGAATTCGCCCTTGGCTCCCTCGTCGGAGGATGAAGGTTGGCTACCCATTGCTTGTTTGATGCGAGCGAGTTCTTTTCGGACTTCTTTGAATTCGTTGCTGTTTTTCCAGACCTAGTTGATGCGTTAGCGTTTATCCCTTCTCATGTTCCGTGATGGGTTATTGTCTCTTCAGACCCGAGAGAAAACCCGAGGCCATACTGCTGCAATGCTACCTATACTTGGCTTAAATTGTACCGGAACAAGTACTGAAATATGCCTCTTTAAGGAAAAGAATACGAACCTCGTGCCAATCCTGTGTAGATTTTCCTTGAGCGCCAGCTCCGACCATAGTCAACACTACTAAAGTTAGCCATGAAAAAAAACAAAAGAATCTCGAAACTCTTACTATACTCAGCCGGGTTATCGTCATCATCGCACTTTGGTGCTCCATGTGATTCGAAATAATCAAGCAAAGTTTTGGAGTTCTTTCCGATATCACCGAAGTAAACAGTCTTGCCACCTTTGGCCAAGAACAAGAGGCGATCGAATTCCTGGAAGAGGATAGCGGAAGGCTGATGAATAGTCGCAAGAACAGCTTGACCGTTGTCTGCGAGTTTCCTCAAGAACGCGATAATAGCCCAAGAAGATTGCGAGTCAAGACCGGAAGTAGGCTCGTCGAGGAAAAGAAGAAGTGCAGGTTTCGCAGCTAGTTCAACACCAATAGTGAGGAGCTTACGTTGCTCTACGTTCAATCCCTCGCCAGGGACGCCAACGACAGCCTCGGCGAAATCTTGCATGTTCAACATCTTTATGACATCTTCGACAAACTCGTACTTTTCCGTTTTTGAAACTGTTTTTGGCTGTCGAAGCATTGCGGAGAAGCGAAGAGCCTCTCTGACTGTAGTCGTCTCGAGATGAAGATCTTGCTGTTGGACGTAACCTGTTTTACGCTGGAAAGACTCATCAAGTGGCTTGCCTGAAACGAACATATCGCCGGTAACAACACCCATCGAAACTCTTTGAGCGAGAACATCTAGTAAAGTTGTCTTTCCAGCTCCACTGACTCCCATTAGAGCTGTCAAAGTACCGGGCTTGACCCAGCCAGATACATTGTCGAGGAGCCTGCGAGGGTTGCCCTTGATCTTGATATCGTAACAAACATCCTTCCAAGTAAAAACATCCGTCTGTGGCGCCAAAGCCTGAACTTGTTCGTTCTGCTCCTGTTCTTGCTGGGCATCGGCCTTGTCTCCAGTTCTGACCGCACTGGAAGGAGCTTTCTCTTCGTCGTTCTTCTTGTTCGCCTCTTCGAGGTATTTTGGAACGTGTCCACGTCGAAAAACGAGTACCTCGGCAGAACTATCCGTCGAAGCATTGAATTCAGTGGCACCAAGGTACACGGCAAGGAAGGCGAGAAGGAAGGCGAACATGAACCCAAGGTTCCTCCAGATATGAGCATAGCTATATTGGAACTGGGCTTCGAGATAGTCATCGCCAGAGACTGTGGTTTGGCCAGCAACTGATCCAGCTATATTGCAGATGAAGCTATCACCAGTAAGCGTATAGGCACCACCTGAATCACTTGGTCAGCCACGCTACATACTTGGAAAACACTGAATAGGGCAATGAACGAACCTGATGGTACTAGTTGGGAACATCCAAACCGTCGCCCATGAAGTTCGTTTACAAACAAGCCCTCGAAAGCGTATGCAACGGGATTGATCCAACTAATCCACTGTACAAAGTTTCAATTTAGCATGGGTACTATTGAATTTGACTAGAGAAAGGAATGTATCTAGCACAAACTAGATTCTTCCTATGCACTGCCGATTTCCAACGAATTGAATAAATAAAATAACATACCTTAAACCACGGATGCATCATAGGACGGGGTATAACAAAACCAGTGTAAATCACAATCGCTAGCGTTGTGACACCAGCAATTGCAAGCGCCTGCGACACAGTCTTCGTAGCAGCCGCAATACTTCGATAAATCTGACTCATCGTAACAGTTATAACGAAATTGAAGAGGAAGAAAATGAAGAATTGAGAAGGTTCTCTTCTGAGGCCGGCTAAAAAGTAGAGAATGACATTGAATCCAACCGCGATCATAAATTTGACTGGGATGTCGGTAACAACGCCGGCTAATGCCTCGGTGAAAGGGTGGTAAAACGCATAAGAGGCTTGTTTCTCTACGATTGGCCGTTGGGAATAGAGGTTGTTGATTTCGGAGAGAGCAAGGAGAGCGTTGAGTAGAACTGCAAAAAACAGAACACCGCCCTTCTGAAAAAAGCTTCCAGTGGTATCAGTGGTACCATAGAAGACCGAACCAATCTAGACACGTAGAAACTGATCAGCGTTGTGTCATTAAAGTCCAACCTTTTCCAAATCCAAAGGAGAAGTGATAAATTATATCTGCGATAAGCGGCGTTGCGATCTGGTTGGCCGTAAAATTCTGACACCACGTGATCGGCCCCCTTCATGAAGAGTTTCTGAGCCTGCGAACGCGCCTTTTGCCAGAAACACCCTACCGTATTAATTAGTTTAGAGCCCCCCTCTCACCCGTTTTGGCCTCATTGTGCCAGACCATTTCAGAGAATAGAGATCAAAATGATAGAGGTCACGTTTACGGGAGAGGCTCGTTCACGGGAGAAACTCTCCTATTAACCTCAATTCTCTGTAGTGAACTGGCACAATGAAGTCAAAAACGGGAGAGGAGGGGGCGCTCTAAACTCGAGTAAATCACTCAAGCAAGACCATAAAACTTTAGCATATCTGGGAAATACTCACAATTAATGCCATGATTATTTGGCTAACAATTGTGACCACGGTTGATGTTTTATCGTTCCTAAAAGATATCAATACATGATTGTGACAACTAGGCAGCTGTTACTTACCAGATTCGTTGGTATGATCTACGAGCGCAATATCTCACTTGCATGGGAATACTGATCGTGTATGCTGATGCCTCTCTAACGTGATTTGCCTTCATTCCCTTCCGTGATTCTGTGAACTGTTCAAGAGTCTTACCGCCCATCGGGAAGTCGCTCTCGTGTTGATTTGTTGCATCTTTCAAGGCCTTGTAATATGGTGAATCCTTCCAATATTGCTCGAAATCATCCGGTGTACGAGGTATGCGGCCATCAAAACCCTCTCTTGCCTTTCGCTCCGATGGGTTAGTGATGGATGTTAGAAAATCACCCGTCGTCTGACGTGCTGGACATTCCCAGCCCATATCCAAAAAGTATTGTTTGGCGTCACTACAAGGACCGAAGTATATTTGTCGTCCCTCATATAGAACCACTGCCTTATCAAATTCGTCGTAGATCGCTTGAGAAGCTTGGTAAACAGCAACTAGTTGAACCGTGCCACTTAAGTTGGCGGTTAGTCGTAACGCCTTGGTAAATTCCAGGGCCGTAGCTGCATCTAAACCTCGGGTTGAATTGTCCCATGAAGCTATAGGTGAACCTGCCAAGGCCATCTCTGCAATACTCACTCGCTTTCTTTCGCCACCAGAAACACCCCGAACGAAATCGTTGCCGACTTTAGTGTTGTAGGTGTGCGAGAGACCGAAGACAGCCATCACAACTTGAGTCAAGTGCTTAGCCCAGCTTTCTCGATTGAAGTCTTCAGACACTCGCTGCTGTGATGTACGACATCGAGCTGCGAACTCAAGTGTTTCTCCTACAGTCTGTTTATAGATCATTAGAATATGCATACTTATGAATGGGGATCAAGTATCCAGGGTAAATAAGATACCGGTAGCCCATGGCTTGTTGTACCATAGAGCATGGGGTTGCAAACATACCAAGTGTGGAAAGTGCTTGTCAACCTCTTGGTTATACACGACTTCTCCCTTGAACTGTTTCAACATCTGCTTTTGGGTTATTCCTGTAAGAAAACTATTAGCCAGTATTCGCAATGAAAGACGGAAAACTAAAACTCACCATTGTAATGAATCTCGGACTGGTCTTTCATATCCAAACCGTGGAGTTCGCCCATTAAGGTTTTGAGGAGAGTGCTACATCCTGAGCCAGGTCGACCCAAGACTATCAACATTTCTCCGGATTTTAGTACGCCGTCAAACTCATTCAGGATAGTTTTTTCTGAGCCTCGGGCAAACGATTCTCTGAAACGAAACGGAGCTAAGAACAGCGAGCCAACGTTCTTCTGAAGGTTGATTGCTGAGCCAGAACCGCATACTTTGAGGTTTTTCCACACAATACCGGCGCGTCTTTGAATGACATTTTTCTCGTCAATCAGTTTCATCATCCTAGTGTGTGCTTGTCAGTGACTGGAACATAATTCGGGATTTTAGACGTAGCCTACATCCGAACCCATTTGTAGATGCTAAATTCCGGGGAGGAGGGATCCAGCACAGGATCTCCAATCGCAACACCGGCAAGAGTATCGGGTTTTTCCAGTGCGGCAGATAAAGCCGTATTCGTCCGTGACAATGGACCCCTTGGACTTCGAATCGAAGACGCAATTCTATGCAATTCATCTAGGTCTCCTGCACTGATGGGATTAAAGATTCCATCCCGCCGGCTCACACTGCGTTTCGTCCTTCTGGGTGTTAGAACTTCATCGTCGCTTGATGTTGAAGCATTGGACGATGTTGTCGCGTGCTTCTCGATCTCATCTTCTTCGTAACCCGGATGAGATGTACCCGCCAGAATATTTTCGTCCCGTTGAGGAGCATATCCATGTTTTTCGTCGGACGCCATTGTTGTTGATGGCGTCGTCGTCGTCAGGAATGACGACTGAGGCTATTGCAGAGCTTTCAGAGAGGGTTTTATCGCCAGAGAAAACTTGGTGTCTTCTATGTTTGAGGGAGAATGTGGAAGAAGGAAGTAAAGCAAGTAATAAGACCGATTATCGATGAGTAAAAATAAATGGATCCATGGGCTGCCTCGGGCCCTCGGGGCGTGGTTTGATTGTGCAACGATACGCCCACACGTTGGAACGAAGAGTTATGGCCTTTGATTGGCCAATTACTCTACAGTCAGCCAACGGCATGTTTGGTATTCGTGAACTAACCACTAGCGGAGCTAAAACGGTCATGTAGCGAGCAGGGCTTCGGCCGAGACGACCGAGAATGTATGTCATATTTACGGAGCAGCCAATGACCCTTGGGACGAGCCTAATGTTGTTAGATTGGTTGTGAGAAGAGACGCGAATACGCGAATATCTTCCCACACGTGGCCCAACAATCGAAGATATGAACTCGCTGCTCTCGATGTGACAAATTCATGATTCAAGGAGACCTTTCAAGGTTACACACGCCGGTCAGATGGTTTTCGTCGTTCCAATATCATGCATACCTTCTTCATGATATTCCCTCTTCTCATCGGCACGGTTAGTCGCGAGCAAAGGAGGGACCGGTCGATACCTAGTGGGATATCCGAGCCATGGGCCATGGCTGCTCTAGAATGAGCCGCCAGGCATGCGATATGCAGTCACCGACGTTGACCGGCAACGCATCTGCTCTATTTTCCGAATTAAGCGATGGGATTTAAAGACAGTACCTGAGAAAGTTACGAAACTTGGGAAATGCGGTGAGACGGCTGTGATGTAGTTTGAGAGGTCGACGGTGAGAACCTAAGTGAGAACATGCACGCGATGCGAGCCCGATCGGCCTGCTGTAATTTCTTGGGAGAACCCTTGTGCTTACCGATTGTGACAACTTTTTGGCAGACCTAGATCCTTCGCAAACTATACGCAATGTTGCAAACCAAGGTCAGAGGTCGACATGAAGCTAGACTAATAGTAAGTATGTTGTTGAATACGATGCTCAAAGCGACCTGGCTATCATAAATGATCGGCACTAGGGTTGATCCCTCGGCCCCATTAAATTTTCCGAGATGCCGTTCCGTCGGGCCCAAACGTCACCGTTTCCACCCATGCCGCAAAACTAGTTTCGGATAGCCTTGCGGTACTTGAGCTTGACTTCGTCGGATCTTTTTTGATTCCAGTACATAGATACGAACTCGAGCGCCGTCGTCGGCGGAAAAACAAGTCAAGCTACACAGAACTTCCACTAAATCTAGTGGGCTTTTCCCCGCCACACTTCCATGGCAATAGGAATTAGGAAATGTGTTAATATCCGAGGTGAGCGCAGCGCTTGCTTGCCGGACGTCGGCACTCTGCAGCAGTGGCCGGCGCGCATCCTCCAATAAGATTGTGGAATTCGTCAAGTGACAAATACCTGGTACGGAAAAGGAGGTCTAAGCGAGGAACGATTCAAAACAAATATCAGGTGACTTGCAGCGGCATCATGATACCTGGGCAAGGTGTTAATATGTCAATATTCTCTACTATAATTGCCTTCTACCAAGGTAGATCGATTGTTTCTTCGCGAAGCATTTAATTCGCCAATTCGCCTCATAAATTTGGTCCCGGAAGAGGGCGGGTCGGTCATGTGACCGTTCCCGTCAAGAGCTTTCCTAGCCTACCTGTTCACCTACCGGTCGACTTTCTAAGCCGCGGAATTCTCAGGTGAAGCTTTTGGTGTTTTCGCGATCTCAAAGAACCCCCGGCTTCTTCGGTGGAAGCGAAGACCACCTTACCGGTACTCTCAGCACACTGTTGCTATTCACTTGTCGCCGAACGAGTCACGCAGCGAGGTGAATTGAGGGCTCCACGAATAATTGCGAATATAATGGGAAATAACTCTCAAACCATCTTGTTGTATTCACTTATCACAAAGCGAGTCACGTAGCCAGCAAGGCGAACGGCAACTCGAGTAATTGTAAAATTGATTACAAACGGCTCCCAACAATTCTTATCATTCACTTATTCCATAGCGATTTACGTAGCAAAGTAGGTCTAGTTTTTTTCGAGTAATTGTGAAGTTGCTTGCCAGGAAGAAAAGGGGGGTTTGCCCAGAGAAGCAATATACGCTCACTCTTGCTAGCCCGTGTGTTACAAACAAAAATCAAGCACAAACTCCATTCACCTAGATCTCATCCCAAAGTTATATCACCCCTCAATTCTGTATTCCAGCTCTCCGAAAATATTGCATCTCAATGCTGCTTCGCTACAGAATCTCCCGAGTGGTCCACCATAAAGCCATCAACCATTCTGTACCTCAACTTTGTCTTTCCCAGCTCCTTATTCAGAGGTTGAACACCAGAAGCCGAGTACTCCCTAAAAATGTTTTGCACCTATCGAATAACATGAGGATCTGCTGTCTCTGGCTTCCCAGAAGTGCGAAGGAAAGGGCTTCACTTACCTCTGGGTTCTGCATTGTGCTCGCAAATGTCGAAAGAGATGCATTGTGGCTTACACCGTTGCGATAGAAAGCATAAAAACTGATGGAAATTGCTATGAGGGCTGCCAGGGTTCCGAGGCGGTATGATATGAGTAGGACGTTCTTTTGGTATGTATAGACGTTCTCGATTCGAGAGGTTGTGACCAGTATATCTTCGGTGTCACTAATTTTTTCATAGTTGATTAGCTGGCTGTTGTAGAAGAAAGTTAAGTTGCAGAATTTGATATAAACGTTCGTGTGGTGCAGGTTTGAGCAGCTCTTCCATTGGAAAGCCTTGATTGAACACAGTCAGGGACTTAAATGTCTCGAATGCGTAGCAGATTTTCAAGTCCAGGAGCTGCCCCCCGATCCGTATGCCCCAGAAATTTGGCAGAAACTTCTTATTTGATATCGCTCGATATGGATGGAAGCCGCATACCAACCAAGCGAGTCGGCAACGAAAACTATCAAATTGCAAAGGGACATACCATAGATTTTCATAGCCAAGTATGCTAAGTGTTGCGTTTAGATAGAATTCTTCAAGCTCGTCAGAGTAAGACATGTTCCGTAGAGGTACGTCGGCCTCAGGCTCCTCGTCCGCAAATTCAAGTGCCAAGTTGTAAACTTCGGGAACCCACTTGAGGGAAGAACTAAGTACATTGGTTTGGAAGTCGCTGGTGTGTAAACCTGTGGCAAGCATGTATCCGATGGGATATGTACTCATCAATGCAAAGAAATTGGAAATTGTCCCCCCCTGAAGGGTAGTCGCATTTGGGGCGATTGGATCCAGCCACTGTTTTTCTTTGACAGTAACTGCGCCAACATTATTTGTGAAATTGACTGTATATGTGAGCGAAGTGTTGTACAACTGGCAGTTCAGCACCTCTGTATCGCCCTCTTAAGCTTGGGTCAGGTAGCCATTTGACTCCTCAATCTCATCGTCTGTGTAGTTGCCTATCGCGACCCAAATTTGACCTAGTGCTTGATAGGGATAGTCCCCCCCCCGCACGTGTCACCCGCCGCACATCCACTATCCGTAGAGTTCCACCACACTGTCAGGTTAGCAGCACTGGCAGAAATGTTGGTATATTGACAATTGTCGAGGCAAAGGGGAACAACGGCTAAGTAAGCAATCTGGCCAGGTATGTCATCTCCCAAGTTCCAGGTGAAGTTGTTGCTGTCAACTGAACTGTTGTAAATATCCTTTAGCGGTAGAGGGGAAGCAAATTCGGCAAGTCGAGATCAAACTATGTCATCTGCCGGGCTTCATATAATATTCCGAAGTTAGCATGATTCTTCGAAGAAATGTTAAAAGCGTAGACATAGGCAGGCTAGTATGGTCGTGAGCGGGTCCGAGAGTTGAGAGGCAAATCTTGGCTGTGAAGAATGCACAGTGGATTTGAGACTCGCCTGAATAGAATAGAAGACAAGAGAACATGTAAGTACCTGCAACGAAGGAGCGGCACATATGAATGTAAATCATATGTTGCATTCGCCGGTAAAGCTTCCTGTTTTAGTGGTGCTGCCATCTCGCCCACAGTTGCCACCGAACTAATAAGTCGAACAGGTTCAGACCCGTAGCCACGAAAGTCCCAAGTACCATTCCAATTGTTTTTGGTGTCGTTCGCTAAGCCAATTGTAAAAACACTATAGTTTTGGAAATAAAAAACGGGAACTTGCGTGATTGAAAGTGTCGCACGTGGGAAAAGAGACGCGACTGGTAGTAACCTGAAATGGTTCGTCAATAAATGCTGTCTCAGGATCAAGGCCATAAAACTGGAGTGGAATGGGTCGGAAACGGTAATACTGTACCGCACAGTAGTGATTTTTCGACGTACCATAAAATTGCGACCAAAGGCACCAACATCCGGATCCTCGACAAAAGCTCCCAATTCAGTAAAGCTAGTGGATTGGAAGAAGCTCCAAAGGCACCATCCAGACTGGCAAGTGAAAGTGATTCGAATCTCACGGCCTTCCAGACATGCTGCAGATATGCAATTCCGACAGCCGTCGTCAATGCAAAGTTGAATATATACGAGAACCCCGTTCCGATACTGCGAATGGTTAGTACCCTAAGTCACTTTGAAGACGAAAGTGCAAACTCAGCTTGCATACCGTAACGCCCATTGTTGTCGATCCGTACTCCCCACTACCCGATGATTGAGGTAGTTGTAATAAAAGTGATGCCCAATAAGTGTGATTACAGCAACGATCAAGCCTCCAAGCATGCAAGCGGGTGGCACCCAGTACATGCTCCTCCTGCCTGCTGTTGTCTTGATAGAAGACCTAGGTCGGTGATCTGTTGCCGTGATTAATGTGGAGATCAAAGGTGTCTCTTGTCTCAGTAAATCAGGTTCGCTTCTACGTTCGTTGTGGGGGGGGCGGCACGTGCTAGATTACTAATACCCAGCGCACGTACCACCCCACCCTGCTCTCTCTGCGAAGCGTCTGAGCGCGAATGGGGCAAAAAACGCTGAGCTCGACCAAAAATCGATGAATTATCAACTACAATTCATAATATCTCTACAACCAACAACACTATTATAATACGCGCTACCTTAATAGAAGGGAAATCATTTATTCTATATTAATAAGATATATAAACCCCCTCTTTCTAAGACATTAATATTAAAATATACGATTTTAGAAGTTTCTAAACTCGGTATCGAAAAAGCTATTAAAATATTCATTTCGATTCTATCTACTATTCTATTATAACTACCATTTTTCTTAAAATAAATTCGATAGGATTATTTAGAAATAGTTTATCGAATAGTTCTAATTATTTATTTATTCATAATATATTATTATAGCGAATAATAGATTAAATCGGGGAGCTATAATCGAAGGTTATTTACCGCTTTTTTATATATATAATATAAAATATCAAACCTAAATCTTTCTATTATTCAATAACTATAATATATTTTACGATCGGATATTCGATATAAATAATCAGAATCACTTTTCCGATTAGATATACTTATCCATTTATTAATTAATTATCGTTATGCTTAGATATATTAAAGTGTTTATATCGTGGTACCCGGGAGCGCACGGACCCCAGGAATCGAGCGTAATAAATAATAATAGGATATCGGCCATATTATAATCATTTATAATTTTAAAATAATACGCGCTAACACAAATTGAAGCGCAGACTTTACGCATTTAAATGCACCTATTTTTGAGAAATTTAGACGTTGTTAAGAGCGCGAAGTACGTTGTTGAAAAGTTGGTGGTTTACGATCGATTCTTCCTGCAAAATCTGTCGAGCTTAGCCCTTTTTGCCCCATTCGCGCTCAGACTCTCGGTTCGGCCGACCTTCAAAACCTTAACCTCAGGCCGCAACTAAGAGAGTCTGATTTACTGAGATAAGGTGTCTCTTTCATTGCGCCGAGGTCGTTCGATGCATAATTTGTTTTGTGCTCCGCTATTGGGGATCTGAGAGAGCGTAAGCGTCTGAATACCACTCATTGAAGATGCATGCCACTCTCCAATCTCTCCTGTGAGGCAAACAAAATGAAATTCCTTCCTCCGAATGATCCACTGAATGCAGCACCTGTTCGCATTTAAGACTTTCGCAACTTCGTCGGAAGCCGACCACCATTTGTCGACTAAAGGCAGCAGGAGAGTATACCGCTGGACATCAGAAAATCGAAAGCGTAGATATTTGGCCGATCTCGAAAGAAGACAAATAGATCGGACTTGCTTCTCTGCGAGATGTTCTTCATTCCCTCCCGTGTTCGTCAAGTCTCCGGTGCGCCACTTGCCTTTCGTGCTTTGATAAAAACTCCGTACCTTCGCCATTCGCATTGTCTCTGCCGTCCAAAGGAGAGTTAGAAGTAATCGAAAAAATATTTGCCATCGTGAACCAACACGTAATATATCAAGGAGAGGGTTTCGTTGGTATATCAAGGAATAAGCACCCAAAGATATGAGTCCCGGAAGGAGGCTCAAAATAAAAGGTGGGAGCGAATGCGTTTTATGGCGGCTCGGGTCCTTTCTCCAAACTCGCATCGGCTATCCAATAAAATCAAGCAATAGCCCCAATTTCAAAGCACTTTCAACACAGCATGGGGGGCCGAAAGCAAAAACTTACGTGATGGCAAAAGTCTGTGGGCCCAATTCTTTATGAGGCAAGTGGTGGGTAAAACGTTGCGAGCTTCTCGTACCCGATCCCTGTGCGTCATCCAGAGTGTATGAGGCTCTGCGTTTGGCCCTGCAAACGCATCCACTTCTCGAATTCCAGGCTTTCCAATTGCGCAAGATCGACCATCTCTCGTGGCTCTCCCAGAATAACTCGAAATGTTGCTTCGAAATTTTGGTGGCGTGGAATTGTGTTGAAGTGATCTGCCGGTACTCGAGTAATAGAGGCTGCATTCACCTGAAATAAAACTAGAGGAATTTCGTACCAATTGCAACAAATGCATGTTTTTTTGTTGGTTCATAGCACAGAGTCAAAGTATGACCAGCGGAATGATAACCATTTCGCGGTATTGTCTTCTGTCGCCGAACTTCTCGCAATAGCGGCAGCGAACGACTGTTGGTAAGAGGCTTAAACTCGAGAGAGAAAAGGTACATTAGAAGTCTGTTTTTGCGGGTATCGAACACAATGACAAGACAGAGAAAGACTGTCAAAATTTTCGCCCGCGATCTAAGTTTGTTCGCAAAATAAAGGTGTCCGCGTGAAGAAAATCGGGCGCGCTTCGTCGTCACCCCCTCAACATCAACAACCTCGCTTCCGCCCCACAAAAAAAATATACAGATCGCGCAACACCCTCCTCCCTGCCCAATACGTCCAAAAAAATTATTTATAACGCCCGAGGGAAGCATACGAACCCCGGTCGACTCTGCAGTTATCATCATCCGAGCCGCTTTTCCCGTTCCGAACTTATCCAGCCGATCTCTTTGATAGGAACTAGGGAGACTTTTTTTTAGCCTCTTTACCATATCCGAACTCATCCGAGCAGCTATTCAATAGGAACTGGGGCAGCCTTTCCACTTGGTACGTGGATAAGGCCTCGTCGACAACTTCAGAGCACATGAATTCAAAGACCGCCCCTAAGGGCGAATCTCAGGACCCTACACGGGGTAGGAGAAATAGGGAGCGGCAATGTCGAACCCTAAACCCCGCACGAGGCAGGAATTTGTTTCTGGCAAGAATTTGTTTCTGGCAAGCCAGGAACGATTGGTTCCGAAGAACCGAAAGCTGCTTTGCGATTAGGTCTTATGAAGGGTGCGGACGGAGGACGGAGGTTGGGGAGGGGAGAGGCCGGACGAATGGGGTTGCGGAGGGCGAAGTGAATGTTGTCGATGAAGTGAATCGCTGGTGGTGGTGCGAGCGGCGGTTTCTGTGTGAAGGCGAGTCCCACGATATTTCTGCGCGTGAGATGCGACGAACGCGCGCAAACGCAAACTACTCAGCTACTTGAGCAATTGGCAGGTCGAACTTAGCTGAATCGAGGAGATGAATAGAGAGGAGTTGAATAGAGTATTGATATTGATTCAACTCAACGAGTCGAGTTGAAGGCAACTACTCATCGCGCTGTCCGTAAATTCAATACGCTACTCTGCTGCTGCGCAAGGACCGCAATTTCAAACTACGCAATTACTTGCGCAGTTGATAAGCTCATTGCATTCCATGGAGGTTTTGGATAGAGTCTATTCATTGCACTCTTCCAATTCATCTCACCACATTGAATCGAAGACATCTACTCCTCAAGTCATTAGAAAATCCAGTACGCCACAAGCAAATACTCTTTTACCCCTACTCACAGCCTTTATCGTATCCCGCTAATACCGACATTACCTTCCATTTCCTCTGATCTGACACTTGCACGTCACCCAAAACCCATCAAACACTCATCAGCTCTTCGGTAACAACAATATATATGCCCAGGCTTAGAATGTGGCATAGACATAGAAAGGCATGGAGGTCCTACCAATAATCAATGCCCACCCCAAGAGATTTCGAAGGCAATTTATAGGATTGAGGCAATTGACGAAACTGGTCAAAAAGAGGCCACGTCCTCCCAGCCTAGGGAATAGCTAGCAACCCTATCCACAAACCCTCTCAACCACCCCTCCTCAAAATCCCCAAAACCATCCATCTCTCTCCCTATCCAAACCTACCTATCCAAACCCACCACACTTCCAAATCCCACATCAGCATAAAGCGCCACCACATACCCTACCATAACAATCTACTCACAAGACCCCTACTTCTCTCAGGCCCTCTCTCGCTTTAAAACTATGTTGTGCCAAGTAATGAAAGAGAACTGTCGTTCCCATTCAGAATTAGAGTTCATACCTTAATTACAAGGCATCCACACACCACCCCCTCGACTCTGAGTGGTCCGTAGGGACGACTGCATATCGCGATATGCAACAGACCTACCTCCAAGTTCCCCTTCGAGCTGATAAACGCACCATAGAAGAAGCCCCCGCCTCAGTCGGGGGACGATAAGCTGCATCAAAGATCACCCAAGAACACACCAACACCATCAAATCAATTTAATGTTTTATATTGCAAACCATCCACAAGTCTACAACAATCTCACATGCCACACCATCTGATCAATCACAAACGATGTCAAATCTTCCCACTCCACTTCACCCTGCCTGAAAGATTTCAATCCCCTTCCCTCCCCTCCCAACCCCTCGTCTCCCCCATAAAACCATATGTCCTTAATACAACTGCTATGCGCAACCTGAAAATGAAAAGCGAAAGAAAAATTTCCCAGCTAGTGGGCGACTTGTAATACCCGGCTTACAACAAATTCAAGGCTCAATGAATGCAGCCAGCCACCAGCCCAGAGAGACCGTATGTACGCGATCCGATCCCCGCAACATGTACAAATGAAATGAGTAGAACAAAAGCAAAAAGCAAGAACTTTGTAGAGTGGATGGTTTTGCCCCCGCCAGTATTCCGCAAAAAATTGTGACTGCAAAGACGAAAGAGGTCGTCTGTGAAAATGTTTTTGTGCGCGAAGAAAGTACAACACGCAGAGTGTGTAAATGCAGCAAATAGCCAGCCCGGTCCGGTCACAAAAAACGCCTTATGCTGTGGTTCCTTTGCGAATTCCTCCACTGACCAACCTCCCGGAACCTTGACCAACCGTGAACGCCGCGCTGAGGTCGTGATAAGCAGAAAAAGAAAATTGTGGCCAACGAGGCCTGTCGAGGAATGCCAAATCGTAGCTAAAGTACAACCGGGTACAATCTATCGAGATTCTTTGTTGCTATGACTCAAATAATCTTTGAAACTCGATGCAACTGAAACCGCACGAGGAGTAGGCTCTTCATCTATCGAGTCGTATTTTGAAGATGGCCTTGGTGTTTCGTCGGGATCAATCTCACCAGGCGAGAACAACTCAGGGGGCGTCAAATGACCCCCAGCTATTTCAGACGCAGGAGGGATTTCTTCCAGCACGGTGGGTGGCGGTTCAACCGTGTCAGCACCCGCAGCGACATCAGATGTAGAGACAACACTTCCACGGCTATTTGTACGCATCATCTCAGTTCCAAGCTTGGAACCTCGGTGAGACTTGGCGCTTTTAGGGCTCTTTTCTTTGGGATATGCTCTTCCCAAGTCTTCATCCTCGTCGTCTCCAGATTCTCCACAATCATGACGATGTTTATCAAGATTTTCTCTCTTCAATTTGAGCTTCTCCACCGACCGCTGTCTAAGAGGGAGTCTGTGGTGTTCCATTCGAGCAGGAGCAGATGTCTCGTGTAAGAGAGTCAATGGAAGCTGCTTGGAAAGGTCGCGAGATTCGAGCAGGCTCTCCTCATTACTAATGCCAAGTCCTGTGGGCTCTTCCCACTCCCCGGTAGCCTTGCGGCTAATGACAACCGGAACATCTTCATTGTTGAAGGATTCGGAGTCTCCAAAGAGGCTAGAACTGATAGAGTCCCCTCGACTGGAACCTCGGAAGCTACTTCCTGGCATTGCGGCATACCCTGAAGATCCTGATGTTGGACTGTCTTCAAGGCGTAAGCTCTCTTGACGCAAGCCAGAAGGTTGCGAAAAGCCACCAATGGGGATCGCAATAGTCTGACCAGGAGATGGTGCCTTCCATTGACACAAGCTGCACAGAACCTCGGTCAACTTAGATGTGGTTGGGGGTTTCTCAATGAGAGCGTCGAAGTGATGAGGTGCTTGCAATTCCTTCAGGTAACCTGTAACCGCAACAATTGGTGTCTGATAATTTGTGTTCTTTGTATCACGGACCATGCGAGCAACATCCGCTCCGTTGATTTGAGGCAATTTGAACTCCATCATAATTATATCGAATTTGATCTCGCTTAAAGCGTAGCGCGTTGCTTCTGCTCCATTAGTCGCAGTGATGGTTCGGCATCTTAACTTTTCGAGAAGCTTCTCCATGACCATTCTGGAAACCGGGTGGTCTTCGCAAATCAGTACATCCAAGGGGCGGAATGCCGGACCATCCAGAAGATTGATCGCAGACATGCGTCTTGAGCTCTGGCGGCGTCGTTGAACTCGAAGAAGGGCATTTGCCTTGTCGCCTTCATTATCAGAGGAGGAAGGTGACATATCAAATACCTGGCTCCTGCGCTTCTTGTGAGAGAAAACATCTCCTGGGATGGGACTGCCTTCTTGAGATCCCACAGTCTGTGAACGGGCACGTGACGATCCGCTGGCCTGGCGAGGTGTAGATAGCTTCTGAGGAGAGATCGTCAAAGGAGGCGGGCCACTGCCTCGAGTTTTGATTGGCGACGATACTGCGGAAGTAGAAGATTTGTGTAGGCTAGTTGATACTCGCGGCGCCTCAAAGAAACTGCCAGGGGCAAGAGAATTGCTAGACTGGTGAGACAAGCTAGAGGAATTGCTAGATGTTTTGCGTCTTCCATCCCCATTCTGACCTGTAGTAAACGACACCAATAGCGGGGATGATGGTTGAGATGCTCTACTAGGAGAGGAGTTGGCTTGACTCAGTCCAGATGGAGAAGAAGGTCGATTTACAGCCTTTGCACTCGAAAGAGTTCGTTGAATGGGCATTGGTAAAATAGGACTACCTTCCAACGTCGGACCGGGTGATGTAACCATGTTAGGCCCAGTGGTAGTTGGACTTGTAGCAGATTTACTCTGCGCGGCCATTGCTTCAGCACGGAGCTTCTGGATTACATCTTTATTGGCCTTTTCCAATACTGGCAAGTTCTTGAAAGCGAAATTTCCGAAATCGTCGGCAACAACAGGCTCGCTGAGTCTTCGGCTCTTTGAATCCCGCACGTGAGGTGGAATGTGAAGAGGCATCAGACCTCGTTTGATCGTGGTCGAGTTAACCTGAGATCTTACTCGAGACAAAGCATCGTGCGGTCGCTCTGGGTACTCTTGCCCGCCTGGAGTTCCGGGTGGTGGTGAGGCTTGATCTTCTAGCTCCTCGGCAAAAGATTGTAGAGTTGCACCGCGAGCATCAAAGTATTCGGTGTCTTCCGGGTTTTCTGGTGCTGGAACAAATTGAGCATCGTCTTCCAAAAGCTTTTCCCAATTTGTGCCTTCGAACCAGGAGTGGTTTCGAATCTCTTCTCCGCCACAGGAAAATTTTTCATCGACATTGGCACCAAGTCGCTCCCGAGGATCGATGCAAAGAAGCCTGTTCATCAAGTCCTTGGCTTCTGGAGAGACGTCATAGTCTCCATCGTCTGGCCAGGATATTCTTCGAGCGAGAATATTTTCAAAGACTTCGTCGGGGCTTCCTGCGTGAAATGGAGGGTACCCATACAAGAATTCGAATAATATACAGCCAACAGACCACCAATCGCTCATTTCATCTTGACCAATACCATTAACGGTTTCGGGTGCTAGGTAATCCGGTGTTCCTACGAATCGCCGATTGCTGTCATCAGGATCGAACAGAGCCATGGGAGGAGGCATCATGCTCGTTTGGGGTGGAGTATTTTTATGCTCGGTGCTTGTCTGGCTTGTAGTCTGGTGCAAAGAAAGCGCATCTGGTGATCCACCCCCTTCGTTCTCGCTCATTTCTTCAATCGGTGTTCGCCTCTGGTTCATCATCTGTTGTCCCAGAGACTCGTTTAAAGAGAAACTCGTAAACATCTGATTTAGCGCATCGCTATTGCCACTATCGCTTCGCCCCGAGGTGCGTCGACTATCTTTGTTGATAGTATTCTCACGGCTGAGACTGAAGTATGAAGGGGTGTTAAGTCCCAAGTCAGGGGTCATCTGTGGCGTCGAGCCAGGAGAATGGTGACCTTGAAAATCGAAGGAAGTTGATCTAGAAGAGCTGATAGAGGTTGTGCGCGCGAACGGTCCTTGTTTTAGCAGATCTGGAGCAGACTCATTTACTGTGCTATTGAGCACTCGCTTTTGACGACCAATTAACCCCATTCTCGAAAGACCGAAGTCAGTAAGCTTGAGGTGACCTTTTGCATCAATGAGAAGATTATCAGGCTTCAAGTCACGATGCACAATGCCACGGTTATGGAGGTGCTCCACGCCCAAGATCACTTCTCCCAAGTACTTCTTTGCCCATTCCTCAGATAGACCTCCTAGAACCTTGATAAGAGACGCACAATCACCTCCGTTCAAGTACTCCATAACTAGATAGAGATAATCTTTACTTGAGAAAGTCCAATACAGCTTGGCCACGAAATCGCTCTCGCCTTGCCACATCATGATAGCTCGCTCGGCCTTAACGTTGGTGACCTGATTTTTAGCAACCATATCGGCCTTTTTCAAGACCTTGATGGCATAATAGTCCCCAGTAGATCTCTTCTTAGCCAAGTAAACACTTCCGAATGCGCCTTTGCTAATGGGCTTGATAATCTCGAAGTCCTTGATAGACGGGGGTACTGCTCTTGCTTGAGGGGCGCTAACCGCACTCATACGAGGAGAGGGCGGTGGCCGTGAAGGATCGGAACCGGCAGCTGAAGATTGACGTCTATGGTGGTGCGGAATTAAGGACGGGGAGTTGAACTCACTGCCCGGAAGCATCGGAGAAGCTGTGGGGGATACAATGCCTTCATGGGCAATTGGAAGTCCACGAGGTTTGGTGATTCTTAAGGGCGAAGAAGGCTGTGGTGGTCGTACGGGAGATTCTTGCCTGTGGGGGGAAGAGGCACCAGGAATGATAATGCTTCTCCGGTTAGCGCGACGAGAGCTCGCCGCACGTCTAAGATCACCGAATTCAGAGACTGGGGACTCGGTTCGTGGAGGTGGTCTAGACATCAACGAGGACGACCTCATACTACCATCGCTATCTCCCGCGTCGCTTTCAAAAAATAACGACTGTCGCCGTGAGTCTACAGAATGGCCCAGTATACCGGCCGGGCCCTGGGATCTTGGCGTTGGGCATTCTTTCGGGCTACTTGAACGTACAGAATTGGTAGTCGATGGCGATCGGTGACTTTGTGCATTTTGACCCAGCTCGGCCTCTCGGAGGAGGGCAACGGCCAACGATGACGGCTGGTCGAAGGACCCAGTAAAAAAGCCCTCGTCGTTTGCAGGAGTTCTCTCCTCCTCCGATTCTTCCGAGTCACTGAGGACACCAGCGGCAATTCGAGCAGCCTTTCGCATGGCTTCGTCGATGCAATCTTGTACAATTACAGAGAACTCAATACGGATGCGTTCCGAGTACTCAATGATTCTGCGATGGCGGAGGACAGCCTCGACTTTCAACCTAGCTACGTTCTCAGTATCAGAACAAAGCAAGGCCAAACCTCCCTCTTGCTCCATTGTATTCGTGCCAGGCGATTGCCACTGCATAACTTGACCAAGCCGAGATTCGGATTGTGGAGACTGGGTTCGGAACTCGCCAGGAGCTTGCGAGGAAGATTCTTTGATTGATGGAGTATTAATTTCCATTGCCGTATCACACAAATCAAGGAGTAGTTCGACAATCCGCGCTTGAGGTCGTCGAACAGCAAATGATCGCGCTCGGGCATGTCCAAATCCCGTGGTGGACGCTTCTCGAGATCTTCCCGCTGGTGTGCCAGGTGAGGCAGTACCTGAAGAGGAAGATGACGCTGTAGCCGTAGACGAGGGACCAATTGATAATCCTTTATAGTCTGCTACAGGACCGGCCAATGCAGAAAGATCACCATTGGTAGGTCGAGCTCTCCGTGCCTCAAGAGCGTCCAAGACCTTGACAATCGCATGCCGGTGTTCGACGAGGGTTTCTTGGCACATTTGAACTTCCATTTCGGCTTTGTGTTCCTGAAGACATAGCTCGGAATGCTTTTCGAACCACCATGGGGGGATTTGACGCTCGCAGATGCGGCAAAGAACTGGGAGGGGTGGAGCATGATGTGCTGGATCTTGAAAGCCCACTTCCGCCAGAGTTGTAAGGTAGCTTGCCAGGATCTCTGCGCCAGAGCCCAGAGAGTCAACAATAATTGCCGGTAGGTCGATTTGAATTTCACGAGGTGCAATCCACGGTCGAATCATCCACATGGTCTGGTCACGTCAGTTAGGCTCTCGGGTGCAGGTATGGTCACTTACATGGCTCTGTTCGCCCGAAGAACGATCGTATACCATAATACCTTGACCCTCCAATTCCATCGTAGCTGGTGTTGCCGGCGTTTCTGTGCCGCCCGACTCGCTGGCCGCCGCTTTCAATTTGTCGGGAATGTCAATCGGGGCAAATCTCGAGGCAGGGCCCAATTGAACCACGAATCTGATTATCTGACTGCGCGAATCATCCTTCTTCATCGATTCCATGACCTCCGTGAACACGTCCTTGTTCTCACTAACCACGATTTCCTTGATTGGTGTTCCCTGGACGGACTCGAGCGTGGTGCCGATAACGTCAGTCCACGAGGGGCTGACCCATCTAATGTTGCCATCCAGACTGAGGTCCATGATAATATTCAATGTCTGCTCTGCGGCCTCTCTCAGGTCCTCCCTCTCCTCTCGAATGTCGGCACTCAATGAGCGCTCCATCTGACCACCAGCCTGCGCCCGTAACTGTGACACAACTGGTGGTGCCAGCGTCGCTGAATCGTCCCCCATGGCTACAACGATTCCTCAGAATCTACTTGCTATGCCCACATTGACCGTCCCTTCTGCCGTGATCGTCTGGCCTCGGGGGTCTGAAGAGCGAACGATGTCATGCGCGTTATCGTCCCCTTCCGCTGCGTCTCGCGTGTTGTAACTATTCCGTGTGGTGTTGAAATTTCGCCTCCGAGATGGCAGAGACTCAGCAACTAGCAGTTGGTGGATTGGCAAGACATCGTGAGAGATGATGTGAATGCCTCGGGATTGTGGGTAGTGGTGGTTTAACGGTGGAATCCGAGGTGCTGTCGTGGTGAATCGTGGAGTCGGGGGCGGAGCGAGGGGAGACTTGCTCGAGACTAAGACTTGCTCCAGCCAAGGAGAAGTGAAGCGAATTCTGGTCGTGCGGTCGAGTCGCGGTTGTTGAGCGTGCTGCTGCTGCAATGGGTGGGTTAGTATTCGAAGTCGAAGTTGTCGTCGCCTGGGACGGAAGGGAAGGAAAGGAAAGAAGGTTGCGAAGGGAGTGACCTGGACCACCGAGCATCGCCAAACGGTTACGACCTGTAGTGGAGTGAGGGGGAGCGAATCACAGCGCACCGAGCCAAAACTAAACAAAGGCGGGCTCCACTGCGACTGGACTGCGACTGGACTGCGACTGGACTGCGAACCCTGGCCGATACTTTCGCTGGCCATGAATTATATGGGAACCGACTTCAAGACTGGGTACGAAATGGCCGTGATGACTCCTTATTCCTCGCTCTTCTCAAGCATAGACTGCTCGTCTCTCCGTGCGCGCCCAGCGCCGAGTAATAACCAGCTCTGCTATCAGATCATCAGAGTACTGTAAGAGAGTGTGAGAATGACCTTGGGAGTCTACGACAGCCAGTCAGCACTCTAAAGGCAGCGCCCAGCGAGGTGCCAACATTCGTGGCGGTAGCGTAATAATTGGTGTATACGCCCACCCAAACCCCCGTTTTAACCTCAATTACCGGTAATGTTCTCACTCAATACTTTCATATGCTCTGGCACAATGGGGGTCAGAGGGGGGGAGGAAGTGAGCGGATGGGGTGGTCTTGCAAATCGATTGCTTCGCTACTCTACTTCAATTCTTGTAAGTACCGGCATTCTAGCATCTATTATTAATACTGAAAGTTGGGAATAGCAAACGACAAAGTCCCCTCAAACTGCTACACGAGATGAATTGAGAGCATTATTACGAATTTGAGCATCAGAATTGGAACGTCACGACTTTCTAGCCGCCGATGGTTTGTCTGACGCAGCAGCGTCAGTTTCAGCATTTCATGCCACACCTTGTTCTCTCTCCTATCTTCTCACCCACCCGCTCGAGAGTTGGAAGTTGGAGTTAATCAAGCCCTAATAAATCATAAAAATATGGACCTTATTGACCTGCAGTTGCTCTCACCACCACCAGTCTCGCCAGACTCCCGATTCTCTGACTAAGATTCTTCTTTTGCATGAAGAGTGCCAATCGAGGGCTATCGAGATGTATGGTACAGGAGAGTAACCATTACCAGTGCCCAGAGGTGCCGAAGCATTTCTCGGGCCAATCCACGAGCCCATGTTCGACGAGGTATGCCTCTATCGAAGCATGCCAAGGAGGTTGCTATTGGGCGCTGCACGCAGTAAGTGCATCCGACTGCTGCAGGATGATCAATTATCCTCTGTAGCCAGATGAAAGAGACATCATTCTGCTGCTTAACCGTGCTTAGCGCACTCTCCCTCCTGCAGCGCCAGGCGTGCGTGGGAAAAGGGGTGTAGGAGGGGGGCTAGGTGAGTTTGTTGGTAGTGAATTACGAGTTACGAGAGACCAAGAGGGGGGAGCTTTCCGATCGGGGCATTCTCACGATTCTTCACCTCCGAACCCTCGAGTGCCGTATATTATGCTTTCTTATGCTTTCTTATGATGCTTGTTGGAGAGGGGAAGCGAGAGCCCAATGCCCATAGTAGCTCTACCAAGGCCCCAGGGAACTTCCCAGAGGAGCGAGGGTCCTTTAACCCAGACTAGAGCTGTGAGATATGCGACTGACTATACGCATGCCGCGACTGACCTCTCCCTTTTGAGGGAAAAAAAAATGGGAAGAAAAAAAGGACTCGAGGATCCGTTGCTTCTAGAACCTGGTTGCCGTGTGTGTGTTGTTTACAACTTCCTTTTCTGGGGGTGGCAAATCCCAGAGCTCACTGCCATCCCTGTATTTCTGTAATGGCCCCTGAGGGTGTGAGTTGGCTTACAGCGCGACTGGATTCGGCTCCGTCTGCCTTTCTTCGGCTCGAGTCCAACGACAACGACAACGACCAACTCTCTTTTTTTCTACTCCTAATTTCCTCCCCAAAACCTTCTTTACAGTGTAAACTGCGAATACCTAGGTATCTCTTTACGAGAATACGATGTACCCGATTGCTGCTACCAGTTGTTCATGTTGCGTGCGCAAAAGGACATCCCCCGACCACACCTAGACGCGCCTCGAAAGGTTCTCCTCCCTTCTGTCACACCGCCCCTCGGCGTCGAATGAGCAGGCTAGCAGGACCGCCATCTTCAACACACAGCATTTCGGTCCTTGCGACTTGCATACAACTCACACCCTACAATTGCAACCGGGCCACCAACATGACGATGAGCGCCCCACCATGCATCACTGGCTCCCGCACATCGGCGCCACGACATATCTTGGCCCCCTCACCCTACTAGGCGTCTTGGAGAGAGGTAGATACCACTAGATGCCCTCGCCGTCAGCACACCTGGCATAGGTACCAACCGAAACGTGGGTGTCCCTAGGTGTACGGCTATGGTGACCAACAAGCAGCCTCGGAAATTCCCCCTTCGAGCAGCAGCCCAGTGGCACAATTCACCACATCCGAATGTAAGAGGGGAGAACAGAACATGCGGACAACCGAATTCTCCTAGTGTGCCGTTACCTGGGCCAGTCACCAGATCGTCCCTACTCTCTCCAGTGTGGTTGTACAGCGGACACGCCGTTACGCCACTAACCATTTCGAAGCCTAGAGAACCCCTCCCTCGAAACTTCTCAAGTTCGAATGTGAGAAGGTTCCCCATCATGATGGCATTCGGAGATGGGACAACCCCAAGAGTTCCAAAATGCATCACACGACTCTCCAAGTACGGCGAGCGGGATCCCCCGCAAATGGGCCAAGTTAGCTCATCCTCAACAGAACTCGAATGGTTTTCAGAATCCCGGGGATGTACAGTTGCACTGCCGGAGTGTGGGGTGAGAAATCGGTCGATGAGCTGCTTCCTTGAGCTGAAGGAAAGAGCGGTCTTGTGATCAGTCGTCGCACGTGATATATGCTCTATCAAAACACTTGGAACCTTAAACATAAGCATCCAATTGACTTTTCCAAGTGGATGTCGGTCTGTGGTACGTTTGATGGTCATCGGGGATTTTCATGGGATATCGATTTCGCGGGGAAGTCGACTGGGTTTGGAGTTAATTGCATAATTGGCGCTTTTGCCTTTTTCCATTATTGACCGATTCGATGTCTCGTATCTCGAATATTTTCTTTTTGGACGACGAGCTTGAAGTTATTCTTTTAACGAGTCACGAGATTACTTGGCAAAAAGGGCTGAGAGGCTGAATCGCTAGATTCCTAGCATCCTGTACTATTTGGCTTGGCAGCAAATACGTCAGTATGAAGTAGCATCGAAGCCGACTACTTGCTTTCAACCTTCATCAACTCAGGCATCGGTTGACGTGGGTTGTAATGTATGATGTTATACAAATTAGCCGATCAAATCTTCCATATCTATTACCTACAGCAGAGGTCTAACGATTCAAAGCTTGATGAAGAGATTCTGATCAGCACCGCAATCTATCCCCAATTTCAAAGCGCGGCGCATACGCAAAAGTCAATAGTCCAAGCGCTTACATTCACAATACCTTTCCCCTCCCTCGTAATCTGCTCAACCATTCCCGCCGTATTCGCGGTCTCAACCCCTCAGTCGATGCTGTCATACTCGCGGCTTGTCCTCGCTAAGCATCACCCCTCGAATGCCCTCAGAATGCTACCCCTTACCCTACAGACGAGGGGCCGCTAGTGTAGTGGCTTACAAGTGTAGGTGTTTATGGATGTAGGGGTTTACAGGTGTAGTGGCTTACAAGTGTACGGGTTCGTAAGTGTAGGGGTTTGTAAAGGTAGGGCCAATGCATCTGCAGCTGACAGAAAAACTTCCCGTACAAACCCATACATACACATAGATAAAGCTGGCAAAGTCGCGTGCCGGAAAATCAATCTCACTTTACAGTGCTCGTAATTATATCTAGCTCTTTCCATGGTGGGGAACTCCGCTTCATCTATATCTACCGCGTTACATGAACTCTCGAGAACTTCATGCTAGCGAAGTAGCCGCGCTAAACATATTGTATGGTGACACGAGGTGTGCTTGTAGATTGGGGATCGACGTCGGTCATTTAATTGTTGTATATTTATATTGTCTCTGCATTTTTGACCGGGAAAGGTGTGAGCTCCTTTTGGTTCGGTTGTCGGGTTGAATAGCCGGGGTTATTAGGGGGTCGGCTAATTGGGGGTTGGTTATTCTTAAGGTGTTGCGGTTTATTTGTGCGCCTTTGGATTGATTGTCCTTCTTGTCGGATGGTAAGTTAAGAGGTTTTTGTATGTTTGGGTAGGGAGGTTTTGTTTTGGGGTGGTGGTGGTGGTGTTTAGACGAGGAATCGAGGAGAGGATGGAAGGTCTTGTGAAATAATAGAAAATGATACTGGTCGTAAGCAGATTGGCACACGCATACTAAACTCGTTCCTTGAATTTAGCACCCTATATCCGCTGCTCAAACATACTCATCAACCTAGCTAGGTACTTATCCCAACCCCTTCCTCCACAACAAACTAGCTACAGTTCCATGCGCGACTCTTTTAATATTCCAGGAATTTAAAACACGCACACTTTTCCCCGCACACATACGACCATTTAAATAACTTAGCTTCCACAACAACGAATAAATAGTAATAAAATAAATGCTTTTGGATTTGGATAAAGAGAGATAATAGCTTTAATTTGAACTTTTTAATTATTTTTTAAAATATTATTTGGGCGAGAAATTACGATTTTTAATAAATGATAAAATGATCGATAAAAATCCGATTTTCCTCATCGAAAAAATCGAGAATTTGAAACCTTTATATTTTCTTTTCAGATTTTTTTCTAAGACTGATATCATAATATAGAATCTTTTTATCATTAAAAATATTATAAGATACTTTTTGTTGATTTTTAATTAAGGATAGAAGTTAAAAAAGAGGTGTGATCGGGGTTAATTTTGGTGGGGAAATAACCCCGATCACACCTCCTTTTCGATTTCTATTCTTAATTAAAAATCAATAAAAAATATCTTATAATATTTTTTTATACGAAATGACTCTCTTTTATGATATCTATTATGAAAAAAAGTTTCAAAATAAAATTCGAAGTTTTAAAATTTTAATATTTTTTCGATGAGGAAAATCGATTTTTTTCGAATATTTCTCAGAATATTAGAAATCATGATTACTTACCCAAATAACGTCCAAAAATAGAAATGAGTAGCTCAAATTAAAGGCCTTAATATTCTCCTTGTAATTCCAAGAGCATTATTTTTTATAATATTATTTGGGTAAGATATTATGGTTTCTATTATTACGAGGGAGTGTGTGCGGGGAAAAGCGCGTGTGTTTTAAATTCCTGGAATATTAAAAGAGTCGCGCATAGATCTGTACAAAACTTGCAACCACACACTTCAATACTATGCCAACAACAGATCCTCTCTGCAGCTCAGCGCAAGTTTTGAAATGCCGTGCTCTTTCATTGGTAAGCTTGTCTTTGTGGACCACGCTGCTCGAGTTATAGTGGACTGGAGATAATGTCGATTTTCCTGCATACTGTAGAGGGTTCTCTTTTCAAGTGTGATATTTCCACGAAGTGGTAGTAACAAAACACTTTTCGGTAGCAAGGTTCGTCGCGGTGACAACTTTCTTTTCGCCTCCCTGAGGTACGAATCGCACCGTTGCAGATCATTCGTCTGTAAATCTCTAGCATTCATATACCGTACGTAAAGCGTGATATCTCTCCATCGTGACTCGCATCTCTCCCTCTATCATTGACTCTGTCTGTAAGTTCTCGAAATTTCTTGGGGGACTTGGGGTATTTATACTGTAGTTGCTGTTGAAGATATGAGGGATAGTTGGTGTTTTGTGGAAAGAAAAAGAGGGGGAGTGTTGATATGGTGGCATTTTTTCCTTGCGTTCAGAGTTTGTGAGATATGGATAATGGTTTGCTGGTGTGGGAATTTTGGAGGAATGCTTATTTTCGGTTATAGGTAATTCGTGGTATTCTTGTGGTGGTAAGATTATTTTCCGTTGTTGGATAGAGGTGTAGATGTTGATTCGAGAATACAACCTTCACGATATTCACTCCTCGCAAACTCCCCTCTCCGTCATTTTGGCTTTGATACTCTACATTGATGAAATCTACTACCGGTACCTAGTTAAAGCGAAAATCCCTCAAAAAGAACCTCGGCAGTTCGCCAACCAGCACCTTCATCTTCCAAACTTCTGAGCCTAAGAACCGTTACTTCCAAAAAAAAAACCAACAACCCCAATCCCAGCACAGTTATGTTAATAGTTGGTTAGCATGAAGTCTTTGCACCAGGTGCAGCGAATGAACTTTCACGGTAGTGCAACTCTTCTCGGTAGTAAAACTCATCTCGGTAACAAAACTCATGTCGGTAACAACTCCCCCCCTTTTGCTTCCGAAAATTCGAAATTCAAAAGTCTTTCCTTCCCGTTAGCAGAGTTTCGAATATCTTGTCGCCGATGCAGTATTAGTTCTCCGTGGCTTCCTATTAGGACTCTCGTGTGGCTTGAAGCATAGCGGCGATCTTGCCTTGGACGGGATTACCTCCAAGGATGTTATGGATTCGATATCGGTATTGATTGGGCTTGCTGAGTTTGTAGTCCGAGGCTTTGGGTTTTTATTGGTGGGTTTGATGTTTGTGCAGTTGCGCTTGATTGGTGAATGGCTTTGCGATTTGGCTTCGTAATTCGGCTTCTTTACTTTTCGTACTTGAACTTCCTGTTATGGGGTTTCTTGGCTTAAAAAGGCCTTCTGGTTCGCTTTGAAATCACTTCTCAACCAACAGTGGTAAAGATGTTTCCTCATTGCCGAGCAGAGACAAGGAGAGCGCCTCCAGTCGGCGAGTTGGTTTCGCGATCAGCTCTCGAGCTGTCGTCCAAAGTCCCCTAGAGCTCACCGTACAGATGGCGCAGAACCGTGGAGGTGAAGATACTGGGTCTTCAGAGACGCATTAGCTATTCACCTACGAGGGGTCATAAAGTACTGGAATTGCATGCGGGAAGCGGTAGCTGGAGGAATATCGACCAAAATAATTAGTAAAGGGGGTAGAGTGTGGATGGGGCTTTGGCAGCGGGGAATTGAACAAGTTGTGAATGGAATGAGGAATTGCTTAATTCGGAGAGGTCAAGTCAACCTGTTTGCATTTTTCAAATGCTAATGCTTGAGTTTATTGCCTGATGAGTATTCAAAGAGTGAGTTGTTCTCTATTCATTATTCTGAGAACGTAGAGGTCTTTGAAAAAACTTGCAGTGGAAATTGTGGAATAGAACATGTTTCGTAAAGGGAGCATCAAGTCATCCGATTGCATGATTCGGGAGTTGCATTTGTACGCTCAATCAGGACTCAAAGATGGAGGCTATTCTCTGTTATTGTATTGAAGAACAAGGAGGTTATTAACACTATATTGGATAGATCTTGTTTTGATAGTGTAGCTCTGATGCTGCATTTAAGTGTCAAATGATATTGTAAAGAAGCACGATGTTTGAGAAACTTGGTGGTATTACAGCTTGTCTTCTTCTAAGCTGCAGAATGCTTACCTTCAACTACCTAGTATATTTTATTCACCTGGATGCTAGCGCGGCCCGACTAAGCTCCGAGCTCAACAATAGCCTTCAAACTTCAAAGCCCTATCACTCTCGCTAAGAACCTCCATATTCACTCGGCTTGCTGCTACGAGCCTCTCCCTTACCAAATGCGCCCAGTTAAAAAAGCGGCAAGTGAACAAGCCTGCCACAAAAATAAAAAATATCGAAGTGCAGATAAATCGGTCACACTCTCCAACAATCACAAATTTGCTGTCCGAACCCCTTCACGAACCAGCAAAGATGTCGCAACCACAGTCACCACCACAGCAAGGTAAGAAGAACAATAATAAGCATTATCTGAAAGAGAGCTAACTGGTCTTTTAGCTGCCGCACCTGACAATTCTGCAGAGAAAGAGACGTTGGCTGGCGCTGTTGCCAAAGGTGAGTTCACCAAAATACCCTCTGATCTATGAAAAACAACTAATTTCTGCCACAGTTCCCAACGATGACAGCATAAACACTCCCAAAGAAGAAGAAGAAGAAGCACAAGAGGCCAAGAGCCAGGTCGCGGGGTTCGCCCCTTTCAAAAAGCTCCCCCCAGAGCTCCAAGATATGGTTTGGGGATTCAGCATCAAGGGACGAGACATTAATACCACCAACTTCGGCGCCATCCCCGTCCCAGCACTCCTCCACACCACTCAAACCTCCCGAAAAGTCGCCCTCAAATACTACCAATTGACGCAGTACCGTCCCGATCCAGCCTACATGGGCCCGGGCCATCCTCCTCCCACCACCAAGGCCTACTTCTGTTTCGACCTTGATACTTTCTTTGTCCCGTGGCTACGCGGCCTATTTGAGCAATCGGAGACTGGAAGAGCCGCAAGAAATATTGTGGTTGGGAATGTTCCCGCGGGTAATCAAAACCCTTGAGTTTTCTTCTTCTTCTTTTTGCAGATGGAGGGAGGGAGGGTGTTGGATTTTGTAGATTTTTGTTAGGATACCTCTGGAGAATTGAAGAAGTCAGAAGCGGAAGTAGTGCAAAAATAATAATGGAAAGTGGAGAAATAGGGAAGTGTTTGTCAAGCTGTGAAGTTCGAACTATGTGATATGAAACTGACATTACTCAGCTAACTGCCATCTCCTCTGACAATTATTCAATCAACTATAATTTCTCTGATAACCTTACAAATAATAAGCCCCATATTTAAAGGCTTCTCAGTTGAAAGTCCCAACACCCAGATTTCATGATCATGTGACTTACCCCCTCCGACCCCCTTCTCTGATGAGTCATCCTGGTATCCTATCCAGCAAACAAGCAATCATCTTCCCATTCTCAAATATAATGATAGAGAACATCTATGCCTTTGAAGACTCATAGAACAAAAGATAACCATCTGAACTTCACAGTCACCTGACCCGCCCCCTTCATCCCCCTGCAGTAATGTCCGAGACCGAGTCAGAGAAGGACTTATAGGCCATAACACGAGGAAATTATGGATTCTATCGAAGTGCCAATCTACTATTCGATGGGGGGGGTTCCTACATCTTGAATTTCTGGTGTGCCAAAATATCCTTTGGCGAAAAGGACAAAATTTTGTTATCGTAAAACGAAATGCTGATATTTTACTCTCCCTTCTTTAGAGAGTGGCTAATCCTTGGGGGCTTATACATCGCAGAAAATACTGTTCTAATTGATGTTTTCAGCCACCTTCAAAGCGCTCAAACCTACCCGTTTCTACCGCGGCCGATGGACTGGAGGGTGAAAGCAATTCACTCCACACCCGAAGGATCAACAGTCTGTGCTCAGCCATTTTTGACGATCATCACAAAGTTGGGGAGCGAGCCACCATTATGGATACAAAATTCTGGTTCCTCATAGCTTCAGTTGGGGCAAACCCCTGTCATCTTACCCTCAGACCGCAAAAATTACTCTTTCTGGTTTATTATGGGGACCAGGGCTGATGGCCTGTCATCATGTCGCCCCCAAAATCAAAAGTCTGCCTTGTACGACAAATCTCACTTACTTTCTGTAATTTCGCAATAGTATAATAATGAGGCTTCCTGCTCATTCAAAATTGTTCAACAGAAAGTCCCTGTATTTGTCACCTATCACATTGTCGACTAGGATTTCTCTTGATAGGTGCACTACGCTGTGATTTCAGGATCACCGCAAGACTCTTCTCGAATTGCTCATTGAATCTTCGGTAAGTCACTAAATGAATTTAGCTGTATGCACTTCGGCATATCCTCCCATAACAGCACCTAGAAACTAATTCTTTACGAGATCTAGTTCTACTTGTTATCAATCATCATCTAGACACAATGGCTTTCATACTCGAAATGAGTGTGAGAGGACTCGCCAAGGGCATCGGCCTTGCTTCTGAAGGAATCCATGCACATAAAGAGAAGAAGCGCCTCAGAGAATTGGGAATCGATGCGAATCATGAGGATCATGATGTACGAGATACCCAGTCTCAGCTACAGGGCGACGAGGCACATTGGCACCTCGACGAAGCACAAGACGAATTGACCCCATCTCCCTCTCACAAGGAGCGTGAAATTTTAGATGCTGGCTCTGGTGGTGTCGACAAAAAAGCAGAAGAAAAGAAAAAAGGCGATTTTCGAGATGCAGTAAGTTCACATTCTTGCGCCGAATCTCCATTTTAGTATTTCTCCTAGGAACATCGAGCTTTCAAATATATCCAGCATATTTGTGCCAGATCACTTCGAAACAATAAAGCTAACTCAAACTCTGTGAGCAGGTAATCATCGTCAACGACTTCGTCCTAAAATACCCTCTACCCAGCACCAAACAGGGTTATCCAGAGCATCTTGGAATCTCACTTCCCGTTATCCTTCCTCAACGCAGACCAAAGTCTCGAGCTCGTGGATTTGTCAGAGCATATGCACCAGTCCTTGCTGAATGTGGGATCGATCAACCCATGTTTATCGACTTCCTCGAAACCTTCAATAATTCCACACAGGCATCTCCATGGATCAATTGTATAAACTTTGCATCTTTCGCTGGGCTGGCTTTAGGTGGCCTAGGTATGGTTCTAACGCTGGCGGTCAGAATCACAGTGAAGACAGCACAAGAGATGCATGGAAGAATGAGGTTTGTTTCCAACGTTAATTAAATTCGATCAATTCTGACACTATGGCATAGAACCAACACTTATATACATGAGATGAACGAACAATTCTTCCGACCTCGCGGACTTTACTGTCTTGTTCTCACTTGGAATCCGGATTCTCCTGAAATGCAAAGTTCGGTCGACATCACAACGAACATATCAAAGTCGCTCGAAACTCCATCCTACTTTCAAAAGCTGCACACTTCGAGTGGAAAAACCTACGGGGATTTTGAATTTCCAGAGGCCGCTCCTCTCATTTTTCCCGCGCTCGAACAATTGATTGATGAGACAGGAGACGAAGCCACCACGACAAAAGCGAAATTCAAGGATGCTTCTAGTTTTACAACCGACTACCTTGATCGAAGAGCGCGTGCCAGATATGTAAGCATCCTGCCCATGCTACACTTTGAAACGTCCTGCTAACACTTTTCCTACATAGGCAGGGAAGCATCCAGACAGTTTATTGGCCCAAGGTCCTCAAGAGAAATTCCATTCCAGATTTGCCGATCCGAATAATCCAGCCAGTAGTGGCAACCCGATCTCGCTTCTAACCGGTGGGCATTTTAATCCACCTATAGGTTCGTTTGGGTCAAGAGGTGGTGGCCTTGGTGGTTTATTAGGAGGTGGTGTTGGTGGCATGGGAAGAAATTACGGCGGTGCTTATGGCAATGGTTGTGACACATATGGCAGAGGCGGAGTGGGTTTGAGATATAGGACGGGAATGGGTGGTGGCCTTGGTGGCATGGGTGGAGGTCAAATTGGGTTCGGCGGATTCACTCCATTGCTCAAGGGATACAAGAAACTAATCGGAAAGGTGAGTACAAGTTGTGTCTTTCTGCAAAGTCAGCTAACCAATCCGTCTAGAATGTTCTCTATCTCATGATAGTCAATATGCCTTCGGAGGAAGAAATGAATCAGGCCATGAACACTGCCAATCATATGAGCACTGGCGGTGGATCTGAAGGATCGCAAAACACAACATATCACCCATGGGCAAAAGCGAATCTGAATACGGTTTAGCAGATGATGAAACGTTTTGCTTTGTTACCGAAGTTGAAAGAAATGCTGGAACAGGCCAAGACTATTGGTCGAAGCACAATAGCATTCTCAACTTTCTTTGTCTCTGGTCAACTCTGTTATTCAGAACAAAATAGTAGAAGCAGTTATATAGATGAGTGCAGATCGAAAAAAAAATGACTTCTTATTCACACGGAACCTTTTGGGGTGGTTGAAGCAAGAAAACTTGACACAAAAGACACTTGTTGCTGGAAAAAACAGTGGACGCTAGAATTTCTCAAGATGACACAACCAAAAAACACCGCCACCGAGCCTGAAATCGAGGCAACGACAAAAATGTCCTCTTCATGCCTCAAAATCGGCGATGGATCTGGATCTAAGACTGTTCGATTCGCTAAATATACCAAGGACTACGATCTCGAGGAAGTGAAGCCGTTACCCGAGACTATATCAGAGGTGGATGATGAACTTATCTCTAGGATAAAAAAGTACAGGGATCTCAGGGATAACATGAAGAGTGCTTTGGATCTCGAGAAGGGAACCGTATTCAAGTCTTCCACTTCATTAACCCAGGAGCAAGAACAAGTGGTGCGCAACTTCATACACGACGAGCTTCTGAAGAGACTGGAGGAGCTTCTGCGCCAGACTGAATTGGAGCGAGATATTATCCGCTGTAACAGAGAGCTCAAAGACTGCACATTCTCACTAAACGCTGGTCTGCAATGCGAAAGGAAAGGTATCCAGCTTCATGAGAAGTGGAAGGCGCTTCCTGAACAGGCGGAGAAGTGGAGATATAATCCGGAAATAATCCTTTCGCTTCGAGATAAGATCTCTGAGCTCAAGTTCGAGATTGCCAATAACGTTGATAAGCTCTATAGCGTTAAAAGGGGCTTTCGCAACAGATTTGGGCCTACGCGCAATAAACTGCAATCTATTCGCAAGGAGCTCCAACCAAGTCTTTGCAATAACTTGAACTTCGTAATGAAACTCATTAGCGAGTCGGGATTTGCGGAACGATCACTCCGTTGTCATGGTTACTATGACGTGGATGATTGGGAGCTGAGTTACTAGTAACCTTGTGTACTAGCGCATCTTTTTCTTAAGGTTCCTTATTCTCTCTGTCTCTTTAGAAAAATCCCATCTTATACGGTATTGCCTTCGCTCACTTGTTCTAGATCTCGGTAGAATAAGTATTTTTTTAAATTGAATAAAAGTTAAACCACATGATAATTGCATTGGGGAAATTTGAAATGAAAATGATGAAGTGAATCGCCTGCATTCCAGGTGAATAACTTGTGAGAAAAATGACATCAAAAATAGGTTCTGACTTCTCGCTATAGGGATTCGCATCCCAATTAAGGATTACTTACTAGCACTTTACTATAAGCATAGATAGGGGTTAAATGAGACCGACACGTGGCTAAGCAGACAGTGAAACTTTTTGCTTCGTTGCAAAAGTTGAAAGAAATGTACAGTAGCAGCAAATAGAGACTATTTGTTGTCCTTTGAACAATAACATTATCCACTTTGTTTCCAGTCAACACTAGACATCCTCCAGGAACAATCTCGTTGAAGCAGTTATATAAATTCAGCATAGATCTGAATAATATCTTTCTAATCACACAGAACTTTTTCGAATAGTTCCCAAGATGACACCACCAAAAAACACCACCACTGAGCCTGAAGTCGAGGTGAAAGCCGGAGGCAGTTCCGGACCCAAGACCGTTCGATTCGCTGAACGGACCTCGGCCGGAGAGGAATTGACGGCGGCACCCAAGTCTGATTCAGAAAAGTGGGAAGCACTTTCAGTCAGGCTGCAAAAGTATGGTCCTATCTGGGATGCTATACAGGATGCTATGCAGGAGAAAGAGGTTCCCGTCATCAAGACATCTTCATCGTTAACATTTCAACAGAAAGAAACGGCGTGTAAATTGATCGTTCTTTTTCATCAGAGACTTGGGCTGTTTCTGCGCATGACACGCTCTGAAATGAAGGTTAACCGCTACAACCTAGAACTGAAGGATTGCAAACTTAGGTTGAAAAATGACGAACGCTGCCAAAAGAAAGGTATCTCTGTTCAGGGAGCCATAGGCAAGTGGAGAGCGCTTCCTGAGCAAGTGGATAAGTGGAGGTATGACCCCGATATCATGGATTCGCTTAAAAAACAGATCTCTGATCTTAAACGTAACATCCGCCACGAGGAACGAGATATCGATATCGCCAAGGAGCGAATAGGTCGCAGCTTTAATGAAAAGTGCGACGAGCTGCAAAGTTTCAGCCGGGATATTGACCCAGATCTTTGGAAAATACTCAAGGGTCTTATTAGAAGCTTTAGGCCTTGATCAATTTGAAGAGAAGCCTAAACCTCGAAAACGATTCACGACGACAGGACCGATATAAGAATTGTTAACTAGCAACCTTACCTATATAGTATTACGAATTATACTATTATAGATTCTCCAAGGCCGTTAACCTCTTCTTCTCTTTCTAAAACAATCTGTCGCATTACGATTTTCAGAAATCTTAGCACAGCTGCACACTCTGTCTTTAAATTCGATGGGCTTGGTACCCCGTAAATCAAATAATAAATTGTAACCCGTATATAAAATCAAATCATTATGAAAGTGTTTAAATCAAAAGTGAAGTGAAACTATTTTCCAAGTAAAATAACTTACTTATATAGAAAGACCAATATTGAATACGGGTTAAGCTCATTTTCCTATAGATCAACTCGGTATTCGACATATGTGTGTATCATCTCTTAGTTACATCACTTAGAGCTTACCCTGTTGAAATTGCCTATAAAAATTGCGTGCTACTGACCCATTAATCAAGCTACCTCGCTCAGAAAAGGAGTTCAACATCTTCCTTCATACTTCTTACAGTTTTTTTAGTTGATGCGCTTGCAAAAGCTATAGAAAATTGACGCCATTCACATCCAGGCAACACTTCAATTATCCACGCCCGGGAGCTTCCCACGGATCCCAAAAATAGAATCCCCAAATGACTCATAACCAACAAATCCTCCCAGAAACAAAAACATCCACAATCCCCACCTAAAAAGATCGGTTTGTACACTCATCAATCACATGACCTCCCTCGTGACCAAGAGCCAAACAGGCAACCACCCCTGACTCAACACTCGCTTCGAAAGCATTCTCTCGCAATGCAACACCAAACCTTTATTACAAGGGTCTCGTCGAATGAAAAAGAACCGGAATATGAAAGACAAAATGATTCTTAAAGATTTCAACTTCCACTTCAAGATGTTTGCATCTCCGAAGTCTTGCAATAAATGCAAGCGCTTGCTGAGGCCAACTAACTTTCCTACATCACTAGCAAACAGCATTTGAGAGCGAAGCGAAAAGTAAGAAGGCCTCTTCATTGACTGTACGCTCTGCTTTCCTTGTCGCTTGATCATGATTCAAATCTCCCCGATCTCAGAAGCTCTCTGAATAACAGTGAGGTGACTCGAATGCAAATCAGATCAGATCAAACAGGACCTCGCAATCATACAGACCCATACTAGAAAGCTTGCATTTCATTCCTTCCTTTAAGTGCAACAAACCAAGAAGTGAGCTTTTGACAAACTCCCAAAAGAAAAACAGCATCTATTAGAAACTTTGCTAACACAATACCAGCAGAATAGCTACTAGGGGATATTGTTGAGCGCGGGTTCGCCCTATTGTCCGAGCTGTCCCTATTCTGCCTCATCGTCCAAACACCGAAGACGTAATGTATGAAATCTTTCCCAACAACTTTCTCAGCGCTTCTATTCTCTCTTTTTCGTTTTGAGAGTAAACAATTAAAGACTATACATCGAAGAAGAAGGCGACGGACTTCCGTCTGCTCTGTCTTTATTTGTGTTTCTTATTTTTCTCATTCTTTCTTTCAATAAACGACAAAACAGCAACACATCGAAGGAGAACGAATCGAGCTTTCATCTCATCCACCTTCGATTCTCTCTTGGTTCTTGGGCAGCAAACGATCAAGCCTATCCGCATAGCAATATATCGAAGGAGAACGAAACGGGCTCCGATCTCATGTCCATTCATCCATCCCACAATTCTTCATTTTTTTCTTCCAAGAACAAGGACTCAAAGACTACACATGGGAGAAGAGACCAGCAACTCCCGAGAATTTCCACCGCCTTGCCGTTTCTGCCGCATCAACAACAACACGAAATTTCCACGCGCGTCTCTTCTGTTTTCCCTCGCCGCGCAAACAACAATCACGAAAAGTTTTCGCAACACTACCAACAGCCTTCTTTCCACTTCCAACCACCTTTCTTCCATCAAATACCAATCCCAGCTACCAGCTGAAATGTCTTTCGCCAACCAGCCCCTCAACCGCCAAACCCGGGCCTTGCGAGCCAAATACCTCCACAACACCACCACCACCAACCTCTCCCACCAACCCCACCACCTCTCCCAAACCATGCTCGCCCCTCCTCCCAACCCATGGAGCCAGCTCCGGGCTCCGGCCAACTGGGAATATACCCAGCGCCGAGACGCCTGTTTCGCCAACCACCTGGCGCGTTATCCCACGCCAAAGCCACCTCTCCCACCAGCTCTCTGCGCGCCGCCAATCGAGTTCGAGGAGAGGGAGGTGGGCAACCACCATGTAATCGCAAGCATGGAACCAGCCATTGATCCGCTGGCGGATCAAGGGGAGGAGCACCCCGAGGCTTCAAAGCTTCGGTTTATGTTTGGTCTGGTTTACGCGTCCATCTGGACACTTCTGTCGTCTTTCTTCGCGGTCCTTGGCGCTGCCCTTGGTCCTTTGGTGGAGTTTGCGTGGGAGAAGATCTCGCTCGCTCTTTACGTTTGCCTTGGATACCTCGGCTTCCCTTTCTCCTTCGCTCTACGTTGGATCTCGAGATTGGATTGGTGGGCCTTCCTTCTCTTATTTATCGCATACCAACTCGCAAAGAGTTGGATGCCTGGGGTCGATGTCGCGGTCGAGGATATTACCGAGCCGTTATACATCTTATATATACCGGCGGGGCCTAGTTTACGTGAGTACTCGCAATGAAAGGATGGCTATGAGAAAGACTGACCGTTGTGACAGATACTGGCCGAGGCTTTTGAGCTGGCGGTGGTGCCAAAAGAGATCAAAGAGATCAAATTAATTATACGGATGAAAAGTGCACGATACGATGGAATGATGTGATGATTATACGGCCAAATGGCGGCGTTGGAGCGAGGAGTCTGTTGATTATACCACCAAAGAGCAGCTGTTTGGAGTCAGCGATCTGTTTGAGTCGAACTTTGAAGCACATCGATGAATGATGAGCAAGAATTATACTGCCGAAGAGCATGTGTCTGGAGTTAGGGTTTTCAAGCATGTCCATGAATGGTGGGAAAGAGTTATACCGTCAAAGAAGCAACTGTTTGGAGTCAGGAATTTTTTTGAGTTGGAGTTTGAAGCACGACGATCAATGCAGGTGATGGGCAAGAATTATACAGCCAGACGCATGTTAGGAGTTCGTTTGGAGTTTGAAGGACTGCTCTGAATAGCCTCAGATACCTGGAGTCTGAAGCACACCGATGGATGATGGGAAAGAATTATACCGTCAAAGAAGCAGCTGTTTGGAGTTAGGAGTTTCTTTGGAGTTTGAAGGACGACTCTGAATAGCCTGAGATCCCTGGAGTTTGAAGCACATCGACGAATGATGGGCAAAGATTATACTGCCAAAGAGCATCTGTCTGGAGTTAAGAGTTTGTTTGGAGTTTGAAGGAGAATAGCCTGAGATACCTGGAGTTTGAAGCACACCGATGAATGATGGGCTCTTCACCACCACCACCACTTCCTTAATATCGTCGCCCTCACAATTACAGGTAGCGATTTAGATCGGAGGAACGCTTGACAACAATCTTTTCGACATGGCGACCGGGAGGAAAGGCAACGAAAGCCAAAGGATCCGGAAAGAACAGCGCTTCTACCGCTGAAGCCCGCAAAGGCCCGACTTACACAACCTCGAAATCGACCTCAAACCCCAACGATCGAGACGCCATCATTCCCGCACCTACCATCCCAAAAGTCTCATCACCACATCTCTTCGCTAAGCCGCACGAGAATTATACTGCCGGAGAGCATGTGTCTGGAGCTTAGAGATGTTTGGAGTTTGAAGGAAGACTCTGAAGCGCATCGATGAATGATTGTCAAGGATTATACTGCCGCAGAGCATGTTTCTGGAATTGGGAGTTTGTTTAGAGTTTGAAGCACGGCTCTGAATCGCCTTAGATACCATTCATGAAAGTTCATTTCCTACTTGCAATTTACTCAAGAGAATTCCGAACTTGACATGAACACACAAGGGACCAAGACACTTAGGAACAAAATGCATTATACATACTCAGCCATTCTCTGTGGCGAGCGAATACAAGGAGGCGCAAAAACCATGAAGACCGCTCAAATACCAAGGGAGAACTCCACGCCAACGTCAATATCACGAGCTGAAAGTAGAACTGTTAGCGGAGAAACACGATTCCAGAAAGAACTTAAGCTTACCCTTCTTTACAATACTCGAAAACTGCACTGCCTTCTCAGCAGCACTCTGCAAGTCATCAATGGAGAAGATCTTAAGACCAGACTCGTTGATAACCTTGTGTGCTGCCTCCATGTTGGTTCCTTGTAATCTTGCGATAATTGGGATACGGAGGTTCATGCTCTCGACAGTGCTGATTAGACCCTTTGCGATATCATCACATCTGACGATACCACCGAAGATGTTGACAAAGATAGCTGTGACCTTAGGATCACTTGTGATGAGGGTGAAAGCTTCCTTGATAGCTTGAGGGGTAGCTCCACCTCCAACGTCCAAGAAGTTGGCAGGCTCTCCACCGTTCAACTTGATGATATCCATAGTGGCCATGGCAAGACCAGCACCGTTGACCAAACAGCCAATATCACCTCCAAGCTTAATGAAGTTGAGACCCGATTCTGCGGCAGCAACTTCCTCGGCGTCCTCTTGTGTGGTATCGCGCCATGAGAAGACCTCCTTTTGACGGAACTCGGCGTTGTCATCGAATCCAAGCTTAGCATCCATAGCGAGAACCTGGTGGTCGGAGGTTTCAGAGAGAGGGTTGATTTCAATTTGCGTAGCATCCTTCTCCATGAAAATCTTGTACAACTTCTGAATGGTATCCTTGGCGTCCTCAATACATTGCTCACTGAATCCAAGGTCGGCGGAAATCTTGCGGGCCATCTCATCAGTAACACCCTTGTGGATGTCAACATATGTGGTGGTGATTGCGTCTGGGTTCTCCTTGGCAACACCCTCGATATCCATACCACCTTGCGACGAAGATACGATAACGGGTCCCTGAGATCCTCTGTCCATCAGAATAGCGAGGTAGAATTCTCGGCGAGCGAACTTGCGTTCACAGATATAGACGGAGTTACAGAGACGACCTTGGGCACCAGTTTGCTTGGTTACGAGCTTGTGTCCGATCATCTGTTCTGCAAACATCTTGGCCTCTGTTGGGGAGTAGATAACACGAACACCACCCTTGAGTCCATTGTCGAATGTGCCCTTTCCTCGTCCACCTGCAAGAACTTGCGCCTTGATCACCATATCATCTCCGCCAATTTTTTTTGCGATAGCTTCAGCCTCGGCGGCGGTTGTTGCAACGGAACCTTGGGGAACTCCAATGCCATACTAAAGAGCCATCAGATATGCATTTACCGCAGCTTCAAATCCACTAACCTGTCTTAATAAGTCGGCAGAGAGGTATTCGTGTATGCTCAAAGCTCTCTTTTGTTGTGCAACACCTGCCAAACGAGAGGGCGAGTAAAGCTAGAGCTGTTAGCATGTTGACAGAGGGCCACGGGGCAGCGGCGCTGCAATGAAGAATAGGCGCACCTTGTTGGCTTGGAAGGCCGCCTGGAAAGGCCTGCTGCGGGCGAGCTTAAACATGGTGATGGAGAATGTACAGAGAAATGATGGTCGGGCAATTGCAGAAAGGAAAACAGTTGATTGTTTGGGTATCAAGGAGCTTAACTTGCTTTTCGGAAGGCCTCGCGCTTGTGATGCGGATTCTGCCGAGACAGCTCCAGAAAATGTGGCCCGTGCCCGCGCTCGTCGCCAAAATATTTGACAAGGCTGCGGCTGCAAGTTCATCCCACCTCGTCCAACTCAAACGTCAGATCGGACCTCGACATCTTTCGCCATGGCGGACGACGAAGACAACAAAAATGTTGGCCTTTCCCAGGAGAAATATGATATTATCATGAACAAACTTGCGGTTACATTTGCGAAGGAGGAAGAAGTTGTCAGAGGATGGATGGCAAAATCTGCCCGCGCCAATGAACCCAGAAAGACTCTGGAGCAGCTCAAAGCCGAAGATGCTGAACTATTCCGTCCAGAACCTCCTCGCCTCGGTGTAGGTTGTCCTATTCCTGCGAATTTCTTGAAAGATGATGCCGAAAGTAGCACCAAAGATCTCCGCGCCAAGTTCTTTCCTTCCAAGACGCTCAAGGCGAGCAAAGCAAGAGACGCCGAGGAGAAGGCTGCAAGTGCGAAGCGAGGCTTGAGGGTCGATAGCAGCGATGAAGAGGAGGGCCGATCTGGATTAGGACGAGCAAAGAAGCAAAAGACGAAGCCTACCAAGAAGGAGCAGGGGGTTATCAAGGGCAATGGCACTACGAATTATGAACAGGCCAGCGCAGATGATTTGCAAATCGAAGTCAATTCAGGAGTGGCAAAGATTTCAATACCACCAAAGCATACGAACCACGATCAAGATAGCAAGAGCGATGTCAAGAAAGTGGCGGTAGGAGATACTGAAACTGGAGCACCGGAGAGCAAGCAGAAGAAAAAGAAGAATAAGAATAAGAATAAGCACATCGCAGAGGACGAATCGCTCAGCGCGGAGGAGAGCGGCATTCCCATACTTCCTAGTCGCCCAGTATCCGACATTCCCACCAAAATCTCAGATCTAGCACCTCAAGCGACCAATCCAGGAGTCACCGATACAGAGATGGACGGAACAGATGCGGTCGAAGAGGCTGAACGATTGAAGAAGAAGGAGCTGAAGAAGGAATTGAAAAGACAGAAGAAGAAAGAAAGGAAGGAAAAGAAGAAGAGAGAGTCGGAAGCTGCTGATCTTTCATAGTCGTCATACTACATCGCGGCGGTTTTTCATAGCGTTGTTTATTTTGAGATACCCCCTGATTTACAATGTTAAGGTACTACAAAGGGTTTTCGGCCTTACTATTAGCATCAGCTGCTGATGCTTTTACTGAGAAATAAAAACAGTAATTCAATCTTGAATCTTGAATCCCTTAAGCTCCCTCAAGCGAGGCGTTTGACATATGGGCTTTCATGCTCACAGCTACCTACCTAGGTAGGTAGGTCGCTGTAGTTGTGCTAAAGCTTTCTATCGCCGTCGCCCCCTTCGTTCTTTCCTCCCCTTCCACTTCCACGTCGTACCTTACCTCCCACGCTCCTTCCACCGGACTCTTCAACTTCCGCCCCATCTCCAACCCATCCAATCCCTTCAATAGTCGAAATAACAATCTGTTTCCGACCAATCAAACAGGAAGAGTATCTGTAGACATAACTTTATTTAGTCGCTTTAAAGCCTGGTGCATGGGAGCCGAAAGACCTACTCAACATTCCCCGCTGCTTGAGTTCTTCAGGTAGAGCGGATAGGTTTGTCGCCAGCCTGGTATTTGACATCCCTTGGGTATCCTTTGAACGTGTTTATGGCTTGGTTTTTGGGAAGGGCTTTTTTTAAGGGGGTTGAGTGATGGGTTGAGAGGTTTTTGGGTTGTTGAGTTGGGAGGTCGTTGTTGGCGGGGGATGAAGCGAGGACTCGGGCAAGGTTTTGTGCGGGCACTTGCCTCTATGCCAGGGGAAAACAAACCGCCTTTGCAGGCTATGCAACGAGTGTGGCTTAGAGAAGTTGTCAACACTCTTTCCTAAGCGCAGGAATGTTCGTGGCATTAAAGTCTCATACGATTTCATGCCGATGGAAAAACATTGCTGTACTGTACCCCTTTCCAACGCTTGAATAAACCGCTTGCCATTATTTAAACATTCAACTTACATGGAGGGCTACTAGGTAGCCAACCCACATACCACTACTTCCTTTGGCGCCTTGCATAATCTTCGATTTCACTATCCTCACTCTTTTCTACCTATGTCTATCTCAACCTCTCCTCCCACCACTCGATCCCTCCCCATTCCCATCCCCATTCCCACCCCCCCAAAACCCCCTCCAACTCCCCCAACAAATCCCTCGTCTTCTCCCCATCCTTCTCCCTATACGCCCTCAACTTCCTATTCCTCCCCGCCCATCCCCTCACCATCTCTAACACCTCCCCACCTTTACACCTCCAATACATACTTACTATATCACTCCAAACCCTCTTATCTCCTCCTTTGTTCCCAGAATTAGAATTTTGATCAAGCCAGAAGAGCATAGCATACTTTACCGTCCGCGCCTCCACGACTTTCTGTACGCGGGAGGTAAGCAGGGTGCTAGGGTGGAGACGCGGGTCCGGTGGTGTGCCGAGGATCATGGCGTGGATGGAGATGAGGACGGTGAGGAGGGTTGAGTGGTTTGGGAGCCATTTTTCGGCGGGGGCGGTGGGCCAGGTGTTTAGGAGGGAGAGGCAGACTAGGGGGTGGAGGGGGTGTTAGTTTTGGAATTTGGGTTGGGGAGGGTGTTTAATTGGGAGTGCTTGAGGTTGAAATATGCTTCGTTCTCGATTCGCCGAGGAAAGAACGAGGGAGTGGTATGCCAACTACTCAGTTGGACCACCTCTTATCACCATTCTCAAAGCGCTAAATCCACTTCACATTAGGAAATCTTCACTCACTTTTCCCATCGGTATGTATATGCTGACTAAAACTCCTCAACTTCTGATAATCCCTCACGACGTTCTCGCCCTCACTCAATACCATGTCGATAACTGGTGGCTCGATGGGATAGTTTTGTGGGAGGTACATGTCGAAACTACAGTACATCCTCATCAGCGCTCATCATCGCCAACCCCCTTCTTCTCCAAACTTCAACCTTCAACCTCAAGATTCAAAAACTCACCAAAACAAGCCCCCCTCAAGCCAATGTCCCCCCGGCCCAACCATCACCACCTTCATCACATCCAATCTCGACTCCGCCACCTTCAAAAAAACCCCCAGCGGCAAACTCGTCGTCAAATTCGCAATCTCCTTTAGCATCGCAGCCATTCTTCCTTTCGGTGGCGTTGTTATAGAAGTCCATTGTTTGCGGAATTTATGATCTTTCAAGACTTCTTCGGTTAGTTGGACACTGTTTATGGTGTGGAAGTTTGACCATGGGGATTTGGATTTGGCTTTTGAGTTGGGTTTGAGTGCCCGCAGCGCTCCAGGCGCTGATTTCTTGACACTCTCTTTGAACTTGATGATGGAGGTGCAGAGGTTTTTGCTTGTTGTGATGGAGTCTTCATCTCGGCCCTTGCTGGAGCTTTGGGCTCGGGTGAGGAGGGTTGTGAAGGCGGTTGCTTGGATGAATGTTGCGCGAGCACAACTTAGCAATGAAGATGACATACCATCTTCACTACTATCCCAACCCAACCCCCTATCCCTCTTCCCATCATCACTTCCTAAATTCATCAATCCCGACGTCCCCTTCTTCAGCACCCTCTTCTCCGTCAGCAAAACCACCATCCTCTCCTCCTTTGCAATCGCAGTTACGAAGTTCAAAACTGCATGATACAGTTTTTCTCGACACGTCATATCGGGGATAGAGTCGTTTCGAAGAAGTGCTAAGACGCGGTCGAGGAGGTGAGAGAGTGCGTAGAGGGCGAATACCTCGGGAGTTGGGGAGGTTGGGAGGAAGGCTGTTAGGAGGGTGAGAAGCTGCATCATGAGCTGATCGGTCAAATCGTCTTGAAGCTTGTATTCGAGACCATATTGACTTAGATCTGTTGTCAGATTTCCATGGATTCCTCTGTCGGTGGATTCGCTATATCCCGTTCCCTTTTTTCTATCGTTTTGCGGTTCCTGTACAAGTGGTAACACTTGTCTTTGGGGTCTGGAGCTTGAACTCGCGCTAACACTTGAACTCGCCCTCTGCTGGAGTTGCACCTCCACCTCATCGAACCTCGCTAATAACATCCAAGTCCCAAATAACCCCCCCTTCTCACAACAATGATTAACTTTTATCCCCCCACCTGCACCCACAGTATCCTTCCCAAGGGCAGGTTTCCTTCGGCAGCCGATACATGTGAATTTCTTGCATTTCGCACAAAGGATTCCCGATATTTGAGCGGGTTTATCCCCCGTAGCGGATGCAAGCCATGTTTTAATATGCTCTTTGGTTGGCGGAATGGGAAGTGGACTATGGCATGAGCGGCAGGTGAGGGTGTGGAAATGGGTGTGGAGGGAGCGGAGGATACGGAGGTTTGCGGGGATATCTTGAGGTGAAGGGATGGGTGGGGTGGTGTGATTTGAGTTCGGTTTTTTGGGGGGGAGGGGGGACATGATTGGGGTTGTTGGTTTTGAAACTCACGTATATATAAGAGGAGAAGTGAAGTTGGATTGAGAGAGAAATAGTGAAAAGCGAGTGTTAAAAGGGATGCATGATTTGAAGTGAAGGAGGAAGGGATTGCAGATGAGCTGTGAATAAAATCATACATTCCTCAGTCATCTTGGCATATTCATAGATCGAGGTTCACTAACTTATGGGGCTGCCATGAATAGTGAAAATTGTTCTGTAGACTTCCTCGGGGGCTAGCAAACACTTCTTTTTCATGTCGATAATGCAATGGCTGAATGACGATGCTCTACTGGAAGAGTAAATTGTTTATTAAACTTCTAAAGTTACTAGTATCTATATATCTACTTCATATATCATCCCATCTATTACTGGCATAAACACCAAGAAATAAGCTAAAGCTTCGCCTGAGTCTCAGTAGGCTTATCAGACTTATCCCCCGAGCTCACCCCAGAAACATATCCATTTCCCTCATTCGTAACCACCTTTCCCAAATCACCAACAACCTGCCCATGTTCCTCGGTCTCCAAATCAGCCGGGACAGGAGGACCTGTAAACGAATGTCTCCCACTGATAAGATACCACGCCAAACTGACCAGCGCAAAGAACGTGAACACCACACTTGCATAATTCATACTCACTGGTGTAACCGGGATAGCCGTTGGCATACAGAAAAGAACGATGGCTAGAGCAATCCAAAGAATGGTCGCGACGTTGATAGCGAAACCGAATTTCCCGAGTGAGAAAGTGGAATGGCGAACAGCGCGACGACCGCGGAGGAGAGAGACGAGGATGGGGATTCCGTAGGAGACGGAGAGACAGATAGTTGCGACGCCAGTGAAGGCGTTAAAGGCGGAGGTGGAGCCAAAATAGATGACACCAAGGATGCAGTCGACGAGGGTGGAGAGAACGAGAGCCCAAAGGGGGATGTTGAAGCGAGGAGAGATTTGAGACCAGAGGCCGGAACCTGGGATTGCTCCATCGCGAGCGAAGGCATATGTGCAGCGGCTTGCGGCTGTTAGAGAGCCTACACCGGCGAAGAAGAGGATGCCGAGAATTAGGAATAGGAGAGCGAAGCCGCCGCCTGCTGAGCCGGTTGCGGTCTTGAAGATAAGGCCAATGGGTTGGCCGTTGGCGACGCCCAAGAGAAGGGTAACGTCGGGGAGGACGAAGAGGATTGGAATTAAGTATATGATACCGGTGATTCCAGCTGCTGCGACGGAGAGGACGATGGCTTTTGGCACTTCTTTCTCTGGCATTTGGACTTCTTCGCACATGGAAGCAACCATTCCATAACCAGTCAAGGTATCTAGATTGGGTTAGCGGAAAGCAGGTATCTCAATGGAGTGAAACTCACATGCTGCCTGGAGCAAACCAACAAACCAAGCCCACCCAGCTGGCCATCCACTAGCACTTGCATCAAAGTGACTAAAGACGAACTCCGCGCTTCGGCGTTCATCTGCCATAACTAAAACTGTAACAACGATAATAATTACAGACGCTCCGGTCCAGTAAATGCAAATTTTATTGATCAAGTCCAAATGTTTAGCGGCGAAAACGTTGACAGAAAATACTACGGCCATGACGGCCCAGAACATGAGAACCGTTTGGTACTGTGTAGCAGCGAAATCTTCTTTCCAGAGAGTGATAGCTGATAAAATCAATTGGGCGCCAGAAAAGTTGATACTGTGAAAATGATTTCGGTTAGTGAAGTATTCTTTGATGTCGGTAGTCGTTGAAGAGAAAATTGTCCTATAGAATCTTGACGCCTCTGAGATTCCCATGACTCCAACATGCTACGAGATTACTTGGAAATACGTACCTCAGTGTGACAGTCCAGTTGCCCACGAGACCAAGCCAGCCATCAACCCAACCTAGAAAACGGACAAGTCAGTATTTTCTGGTAGGAATTCGTTTTGGAGCTGGATTCACTTACTAACGAGAGGAGCATACTCCTTAGTACTCAGCATTGCAGACCAGTAGTAAACACCTCCAGCCGTTGGAAAGACGGCACAAATCTCGGCAAGGGAAGCCGCAATGCAGAGAGAAATTATAGATACAAAAATCCAGCCGTAAAGTACAGTAACCGATTGTCCATCGGTCAGGGAAATTGCCATGGTCGTCGATAATCCGAATGGTACTGCCATGATGGCGAATGAACTATTGAGATCAGTCATTGCTCTCATTTGCTCAATTTTTGTACTTACAGGCCCAAAATACTCATCATGCTCAAATTTCTTGGAAGTTCACTTTTGTAACCCATTTTCGCCAATGCATCGTCCGTATTGTCCCTTGGACCATCGCAAATAACTGAGTTCTCCATTTTCGGCTGCTGGTGAAGGAAATGCTTTCGTGGTCTGAGTCTGGGAGAACGACCCGAATGGATCCGACGTCACTGGTCACACAAACAACCAAGTTCCTACAGCTCAATTGAATGGCGACAACAACTTTTAAAAAGAAATTAATTATACAAAGAATTGTGGAAGAAGCCTTTCTCGTCGCGGTCAGAGAAGTCGGGATAGCTGGATATTTGAAGAGGGACGAGACAATCATTCTCGACTCGTCATTCCGATAACGCGCCCGGATCAATATCGGGAGCGGCATCTGGGTACTAATTGGCACCTGTCAACCAATTTTTAGTGGCATTTAGAGTTTGTAAATCTCCTTAGTAACGATAAGAACCGGCCATGGCGATGCAAAACACCGGCATAACAAGTTCATAGCAGCCCCGGGGGACTTGGTAGCTGAGAGGGGAAGCACAACACGACAATTCAATGCAGCCTCCAAACATCATCCACTTGGATTTTTGGAGACTGTGATAATGACAATTTCATAGTTGTCTTCAACAAAAAATCACAAAAATCAAGGCAGAACTCGCAGAACTAAGGCAAGGTCTGTAATAGTCTTGTCTCATCCGTCGCAACTCATTTTCAATACGCAAGACAACTTAGACAAGGGGATGCCTAACCACGAAAATACCGCATTGGTTCAGAGCCCCCTGCTCTCCTGTTTTTGGCCTCATTGTGCCAGACCATTTGAGAGAATAGAGATCAAAATGACAGAGGCCTCGTTTACTGGAGAAACTCTCATATTAACCTCAATTCTCTGTATTGGTCTGGCACAATGAGGCCCAAATCGGGAGGGGGGCTCTAGACCAATTAATACAGTAGATTGAGCATCTTTAACAGTTTCAATGTATCTCCATTCTCCTCCCATCTTGAGAAATCGACGACCGCCAAGGAGATAACTGGGTCAAAAGGGGCATCCACGGGTATCGCGATTCGCAAGTGACGGAACTGCGTTGTACAGCACTCATAGGGCTGACACAAGCTTAAAGCCTTGCTCTTTTGATAGCGTCGTCGAACATTCCACTGACCTCAAAGACGATGGTCCACGAGGTCTAACTCAACAGTTGCGTTGTCATAGGCTGTATGCGTGTATATTTCTGCAGTGGTGGGTATTTGTGGGACACGTTTGAGCGTTTGAGCCCACCGCCCACACCAAAAATGAGGATATACTTGGATATAATTGGACCGAATGCGGGCGATATGTACAACCTCCGTTCGATCGCATCTTCTGGGTCTCTGAGCATCGCAGCTATCTTTGAACACCGCCTAGCACTAACTAGGAGACATGGTGACTTCAAAGGTTGCACCAGTTTGTCGCGGATTGACTGCGACTTTCCGTGATTGGCCAAAGGCTGTAAAGACGATGTTTTCCAAATATCAGAAAAGGCAAGCGCCAATGATCAAAAAGAGCGCGAATCAACATACATTGATGCTCGTGAATCGACGTCGGGGATTGAGACCTCGTGCTCGTGGTCGGCTGCAGGTGGTCTCGGTCCACGTGAATCGGGAATCACCTGATCAGTCCATCCGAAAGGCATCCGAAAGGGGCGTTCACGGGCGCTTTCGCTTTCCTGCCCGATGGCATATCCATGATCAAATGCCAAATTATTGTTGAAGAAGCGATCCGAGCGACCCCGTCATAACTTGGCCATTCGCATGGGCGACAGCGATCACAACAATCTCTCTTTGCGCCGTCGTAACCAGTATTCAGCTCCAGCTCCAGCTCTTGTACACTTGTTCCCGCAGTTGTTGCTGTTGCTCTCGCCACTATGTCATCTAGCACTCAAACCACCACGAACGGCCGCCGCCCTTCAGCGGCGTCCAGAAATACTGCTCCCCCTATTGTGATGAACGGACATTTCGCGTCCGTGGGGGAGGCGCCAACAAAGGCTCACTTCGAGAATGGCATCCAAGTTATTGATGAGGAGAAGGAGTTCAAGTAGGAAACATGTCCTTTATCAAGCTGCCAGTTGCTAATAACAGCTGGTCTCTAGCCCAAACCTCAACGCATACCTCCAAAATACCAAGATCGCACAATCCGGATTTAATTACCACCTTATTTCTGTATTCGGTTCCCAGTCTACTGGAAAGTCTACCCTACTCAATAACCTGTTTGGGACCCAATTCGGGGTCATGTCAGAGACCGAGCGACGACAAACCACAAAAGGAATATGGATGTCAAAGAATAAAAAGGATGACAGTAATGCGCCGGAATCCGAGAAAATGGCAGATAATATCCTAGTAATGGATGTGGAGGGAACCGATGGCCGTGAACGAGGGGAGGACCAGGATTTCGAAAGGAAGAGTGCCCTTTTTGCGCTGGCGACTAGTGAAGTTCTGATTGTCAATATTTGGGAACATCAAGTTGGATTATACCAGGGAGCAAATATGGGGTTACTGAAAACCGTATTTGAGGTCAACTTGCAGCTCTTTTTAAAGGACAAGCAGTAAGTGCTCCATTTTATAAACTAGGATAACTCTAATCCCTCCGCAGATCCAATCCCCGCTCACTCCTGTTCTTCGTGATTCGCGATCACATTGGCGCAACCCCTCTAGAAAATCTCCGAAATACCTTGTTAGCCGACTTGACAAATATTTGGACTACCCTTTCCAAACCAAAGGGTCTCGAGAAGTCGCGCATAGAGGATTATTTTGATTTTGCATTTTCAGCATTACCGCACAAGATTTTACAACCTGAAAAGTTTGTAACGGAGGTTGCAAAGCTGGGGACACGCTTTAGAGTTGGAAACCGAGCCGCTAAACAACATGGCCTACATACCGACACTGAACTCGAGGGGGGGATATTCCTACCTGAATACCACAGAAGGATACCTGCGGATGGATACTCTGTGTACGCTGAAGGAATTTGGGATCAGATTGTTCACAACAAAGACCTCGATCTTCCAACTCAACAGGAATTGTTGGCGCAATTCCGATGCGACGAGATAACGCGCGAGGTTTTGGAAGCATTCGATGTTGCCATACTACCTCTAGAGGAAAAGCAAGCCGAAGGGGTCAGACTAGGAAAACCAACTGTTTTACAAGATTTGGGGGCATCCGGGAAGGCTGCGCGAGTGAAGACCGTGAAAGCATTCGAGGTTGAGGCTAGCAGGTACCACAAAGGTGTATACTCAAGAAAACGCGTCGAGCTGGAAAGCAAGATTGACGTGCGCCTGAAGGCTTTATACCAAGGACAAATCGCAGCAGCTCACAAAGCGGGTGTTGCTTCATTCAGCGATGCGGTTTCTGGTGCGGTTAAGGTTGGGCAGAAAAAGGGGGCTTCTTATGAATTTGCAGATATCGTCGCTCGCGAAAAGCAGGTCGCATTGAAACAATTCGAAGTTGAGGCTAAAAGTCTAGCCATTGATGGTGTACCATGGACAAATTTCAAATCACAATATAATTTGTATGAGACGAACTTGGATGATGTTAGCTCACTCCTGCGCAAGGAGGAAATGCGACGACTAGCGACTCGCGTAGAGAGATGGGTTCGATCGAGACTTGGGGAATCCGTAGGCCTGGAATTCAACAAGCTCGGCTCGGGAAGAGGGGGTAGCGGCACGCCTGAGGAAGGTGCAAAACCTGCAACAGAGAAAGATCTGTGGGATAGGATATGGAATGTCTTTATTTCTACAGTCAAAGAGGCCGAGACTCGATTCGTGGACCGTGCTAAGAGCTTTGATGCTAGTCAGGATGAAATCGACGTTGGTCTTTGGCGACTGAGACGGAAGAGTTGGGGAGTTTTAAGAGCAAAAGTTGATGAAGAGGTGATGGAAGGAAACATCCTCTTGAAACTTCGCGAAAATTTCGAAGACAAGTTCCGATACGACGAGGCTGGGGTGCCTAGAATATGGCGACCAACAGATGATATCGAGGGATTATACACCAAGGCAAAGGATTCGACGCTTACGTTGATTCCCTTACTATCCAGATTCAGGCTAGCTGAAACGTACGGCCCGCCAGAACTTCCCAACTGGATTGGAAATGCGCCTGCCAGTGTTGATCCTAAGGATGAAGAGGACCTCACCCCAATTGGTGGGGTGGATGAAGAGGAGGGAAAGAGCCTGGAGGAAGAGATGACAATTCTGAGTGAAGCCAAGCGCCAAGATCTGGTTGTCAGATTCAAGAAGACAGCCGACGGGGTATACGTGGAAGCAAAGAGAAGCGCTATTGGCGGTGTTGCTCAAGTGCCTCTTTATTTCTACGGCCTTCTTTTGGCGCTTGGCTGGAATGAAATTATTGCTGGTAAGTTTCCCCTTTACGTTCTTCACGGCGAATACTCGGCTAACATAAACCGCAGTCCTCCGTAATCCAGTCTACTTCATCTTTCTCATCCTGCTCGGTGTAGCAGCCTACGTCACATTCACGCTCAATCTATGGGGTCCTATGCTCCGTATGACCAACGCGGCTTCCGCCCAAGCAGTCGAAATCGGCAAGGAGAAGTTACGCGAGTTTCTCGAGAGCTCCGAGACTGGGAGACAGGCAATCGGGATGCCACCCCGATCCGATAGCAACATCAGCATGAACACCCTCGATAGCCGGGGACGGAGGAAGGCGAGCGTTGATGACGAGGATGATGAGGAAATTTAGGCTATCCAATTGAGTCTTTGTTTTTTGTTACTGGTTTGGATGAATCAGTTTGATTATGCGGCGAAAGGAAGCATGTGAATGGATGGACGGGCATGATTACTTGAGACTCTCATATGATATAATTATTTGATTAGTCGGAAGCGAAGCGATGCATTGCCGGTGTATGATAATGATTGGAAGGAAGCGAATAGGCTCCTGTGGCTTTGGGGTTTGTAATAGGGTATACAGTAGCGATTCTCTCAGATGAGGGGGGATGGAAATTCGAATTTTTAGTCTTGATTGTTATTCCATGTGCTTCTTCTAATGACGTTAGATGTCTAGTGTGTGTGATGCTGTGGTCTTCAAATTGATTTTCGACGCTTCACTTGTTTGATGAGTCTTGAGTTGATTCACAAATAGTGGCTTCTCGCGTGGACTTAGGACATGGTATTTTTCTACACGCATTCACCCCTCCTATTCTCCCCCAGGACCGGATTTTGAAAAAGAAGAGAATTTGGGGTTAAGTTCTCCTGTCCCGTTTCCTCAAACAATGGAGTTTTGAATGGGGGGGAAGGGGTGGGTGGCGAATTATTATGGTATTGCGGTATCATGGCGTGTATGGTGTGATGCTATTAATCACCATAGATACTATTACCTATCCTCGAAATCGAGGTAGATTCCTCTCTACCTTCAAGTTCGCCTCATCTCCTGCTCGAATCTCCCAATCTCGTAAATATTCTTTTTACCAACAAAAAGCCTACCCTGAAAATTTGGCATCGAGGAAGTTTCTTACATATTCTGATCGGATGGATGTCTTGCTTCTTGAGATGGGATGGGATGAGATGGGATGGGATGGGAGATGGGGTGAATACAGGGCTTGGGACGAGGTTGCTCTTGAGATTGAGCATTCGGGGGATTCACGATGGGAGATGTGGGGGATACTGTATACATGGTTTGGGGTGAATGGAGGTTGTTATTGGGATCTCATTTTTTGGGGCATTCGCGACAGCAAAGTGAGTAGAGGATTTCAGATTTTGTTTTGTAGATTTGTATGTATGATCCCCTCACCCACCACCTGATACTCGTTAAGTGTAAGATCTTTCTATCTATGTATGTACAACACGCTATGCCGCTATGAAACAAAGAATATAAACATTCAACGAGAAGAGGTATCTTAGGTACGCCGACAAATGCACAAAATGATGTGGCTCGCAAAAATGAGGGAAAAATGAAAGGGAATAAAGGAAAAATGTGGTGGATCAGGCTGGAGCTGAAAATATGTATGGACAAGAAATGAAGTGAAATGTAGGGTATCGAATAGAAGTGAAGTGAAGAGTCGCCTCTCGAAGGCTCTCTCAAGACGGATTGAGAAGAGGAAGGAAGCAGCTTAAGATGTAAATGGCACCTCTCTCTTGCCCGCAGCAGTCGCCGGCTCCGAATAAACCTTCAACGAGTTCACCAACCAATACGCCTCCGCGAAATCAGCTGGGTTCGCACCAACATAGGCATTACAAGTCGCGGCCTTGGCCGTACAAGTAGCATCGGAATCCCAAACCTTGCCCGCCCAATCACCACAGAAAGTTGTATTAAAAACAATCTTGTGAAGCTTGAAATACTGGTCGATATTGCAACCGGTGAACTTCGCAACGGGAGTCCCCCAAGTGGTGGGGTCTGGAGAACCAGATGTGATGTCTGCTGGGATGGAAGAGCGGGGGAAGTAGAAGACTTGGATGTAGGAAGAGGTCCATTCCATGGCGTAGACGCCGCCTTGTTGCGCGTTGAAGCCGGTACCGTAGTTTGTGACGGTGTTGGTGTGGATGGAGCAGCCTGCGTTTCCGGTGCCCATGCAGTCCCCATTTACGAGGGTCGATGGGGGTGCAGAGCCTGTGCTCTCCATCGTGCAGCCTGAAGCGGTGTGGAGAGTGATGCTGTCGTTGACTTGAGTGTTGACGCCTTCGATGATGTCGATTTCTCCGTTGTTAGGCCAGTTGTCACCGAATGTCCAGAATGCAGGCCATGTCCCGCAATCAGACTGGGGCATATGAGCAACATCTGCGACGAAGAGGCCGTGGGTGTAGTTTTTGTTGGACTCAAGACGTACGGAAGCGCGGCCAGTGGTTGTGGTGTTTTGGTAGTCAACGCCCATGTAGACGGCGCCATTCGAGTAGCCGGCGAGACCTTGTGCGTTTGCGGCAGCGCTGTCTTGATAAGAGACGAAGCCGTTCGTTGGGTCGGGACCGGAGTAGAAGTTGAATTCTGAAAAGAAGTTGGTGGTGTCGTAAGTATCTTGGATGGTGTAGGCCGCGTTTGCGAGGCCAGCTGCGCAAGTGGTAGCGGCGACGAGGAGTTGCGTGGTACGCATGTTGAAGAGTGGGAAAATTCTTGAAGGAATGTGTGCAGAAACGGAATCCAAATCGCGTAGAGGTTTTGAAATGTGAGAAGTGTAGGGGTATCTTGAATATATAGCACAGTGGTGGCGTGGTAGAGAGTGTTGAATAACAATAGAATACGCCTCTGTCTTGTGAATAGTACAAAGGTTATTGTAAATGTCCTTTGTCATCGACTCAATGTCTATTGTGGGAAGAGCTATTGTGAAAGCAAAGTGAAGCAAGCGAGTCGAAGAGAATAGAATCAAAGAACCAGCCAAAGAAGAAAATGCAGCAAAAGCGCGCTGATGAGAAAGCAGGAAAAGCAGAAGACAAAGACGACGCGGCTGCAAGAAGATATAATGCTTTTTTTTTCTGGCTCTTGCGAGTCTGCCCGCGCCTAGGGGGGGTCACTCTTGAGCCCTGTGGTCCTGAGGTCTAGACTAAAGGGGCTATGACTGTAATGGAAGGAACGGCTCGGGAGAGCAAGGGAAGGAAAAGACAGAGACAGGGAGGTCTGGAAAAGATGGGAAACATTTCCATGGTCGTGGTCCATTTTGTGATGGGCGCACACGGACTGATAGGCATCAGACCATGTAATAGCCATGTCCTATACACACCTGTTAAGCTTTCCCTGAGATGCTGTACGCGCAGCCAGGGGTAGCTGATGAAGGAGCTTGAGACCTGGAGGATGAGAGACAGGGGGGTTGGAGGGGGGAGAAGGAGGGGCAGGAGGCTACGAACGAAGGAGTGGATGAGGGACAGGCACAAAGAACGAGGGGAGGGGGAGTGGCCGAGGGAGGGGATTGCAGGCACACGGTGAAAGCTCTGTGCCTGACCCGTCGCTTTGCCATGTGTTATGGAAACAAGCGCACCCGAAGTCGAGAGCCAGTAACACGCTGGCCGTTAATGTGGTCGGGAGGGAATGTCGCGATGTCCCTCTGTCCCTCTGTCCAGAACGTTGAGAGCCTCGTCGGACGTTTGAAGTCGCGAGGTTGCCACGAAGCTACTCGTCTTTGATTGGAAGGCCCAGGAAGGGGACCTAAGCGACGGCCCCGCACCATTCGAGATTTCGACCATCCTACATTCGACAAACGAAGAGTCCGTGGCCAACGATCACGTTGAAACAGGAAACAACAGCTACCTACGCCTCACATCCATCCCATATAATAAAACGTTCTCACTCCCCAGTACTTGAAACGGTCACTAAGGGATGGCGTTAGGGGGTAAGACTGCCCTTTTCCGGCTCAGGACGCTACCGGGACCCATGTGACCTGCCTGATCTTTGCTGTCGTTCGCACCATGGAGCAAGTACCTTGGTACTAATTTCAGGTATCGTCCTTAGCTCCCTATTATGTCAACCTAAAAAGCTAGGACTACAATCATATACACCTCTATGCGTCAAATGCAGTGCGAAGAATTCCAAACATGCGCAGGTAGAAATCTGACCCAACCATGCAAGTGCGAATCCACGCATCTGCAGCGGCTACACACCAACAGGGCACTCTCGGTCAACGCCCCAAAGCTTGATTTCACAGCTTACCAGCCGAAAATGCAATTGCATATCGGACATATCGGGCTGATGTGCAAGCGGTGAGGCTGAAGAAATCCGTCAACCGACAAAGGAGGTTGCCTTAGACGAATGATAGGAGGCTCGGTAGACGAAGGAGGTTTATGCGGGTAAAGAGAAGGAGCTTGGGTAAATGCAAGGAGGAGAAAGGGGGACCATTCAGCGGCCCGATCCGAATTTTGGTCCTCGCCACCTCACTTGCCGAGAGGAACGACTGGGGAAATTCACGAGTCCTGGGGTCCTTGTATTAAGGACTATCTTATAAACTGATCAACATAATGAAAATCCCATTTGTGCTACGGACCGATTAAAGGTGTGTAGAAGTTCAAAGTCCATGTGCCAATGCGGATAGCTTATTGGATCACAGTCGAATTATCATGCTTACTCTCTCTCCTTTTCCACATCACGATCAGTTAGAACGCCTTCAACCAAACAAAAATCCACAACCTGCCATCCCATTCTCTAATAATCTAATTCATGCCGTCGTCAATCTATCCCATAATGCCGAAATGGCAAGCTGCACCTTCCTTCCTTCCCTCTCGTCTACATTATTCCTGAACCCTAATGATCCTTCACCTCCAAAGCAAGTCATCTCGATAAGTCAATCCTATCAGGATCTAGATATCATGCAATAATCAACTCCCTCACCCAAGCATTCAACAAATCCAGAGCCCAAGCTCCCTCGAAGGATTTAAGGCCGACTCGCATGTTATCTAAGCCTTTATCAGAGCGTTCCATACATGGTGTAGATAGTTCTCATCCTACGCCGAGGCGGAGAATTTGAGGGAGTTGGTCTATTTATGGGGAGGAGGTTCGGTAGATGGTGGAGCTGAAAATGGAGGGGGGGTTAGGTAGCTTCTTGCCTACTAGGATGTTCAAGTCCCAATTTGTAAGTTTGTGGTGGAAAAAGATAGTTTGGACGAGATTGGTTGGGGGTTTGTGGGGGAGGTTCCTGTAATTTGATGGATGGTAGGTATCCCGTAGACAGAGTTTATCCGAGATTCCGAATAGCTTCTCGATGTCAAGAGAAGCCGTAGTAATTGGTTTATCAGCCCCCCCTTACTCTCTGGTTTTGAGTTCAATTCTCTTTGCTAGTCTGGCACACTGAGCAGTAAGATGGGAGAGAAGGGGTGGGCTTATAAACCGATTATTACGATACTCTGGTGATATGGCGAGGTGGTGTTAGTACCTACCTATTCTTCCACAATTCAGAGTTCTTACATATCTGCATCAAACTAAATCTTACCACAAAAGAGCCAACTATCCCTCATCCCTTACATCCCTCACATCACGCACCTTCCCTCCTATTCAATCCCAAACATCTAGTCATCTCATTACCAACCCACCACCTATTATCCCACCTCTACACCCCAACACACCTTTAAGCTTCTTCAAACCCCCCTACCCACCTACCTACCTACCCCCAGCATCGCAACATCAGCTCAAACAAACCTCTATACCTCCCTCCTCTGCTCCTTCCACTCCCCACCTACTTTATAACCCTCGCCACCACACTCACGCCACATTAAAAAGCTGAAATCCAAACCGAGTCCACTGGCAAGAAGAGACGAAGACACCCTCGACAAACCTTGATAATAAACGCGGGAGTAACCGAATGAACATGACCCCTCACAGATACAAGCCTAGCTCAAATCCCCAGGTTTTGCGAAGGAATCATGATCAGGGAGGATGTGAGTTGTTGATGAGGCTCAAACACGATCTACGAACCAAGCCTCTTTCCCCCCAAACCCATCAGAGCAAGACATACCGAGTACGAGAGCAAACCAAACGAAGAAGAGACGAAAGGGGGGCCTTAAAATATCCCCAGATTTTGCGGTAGGAGCCGAATGAGGCTCAATCTTCCAACCCCGAACATGATCTACGAACACCACCCCATCCCATTCCCATCGCCTCTGTCCCCTGATGAAGATCGAAACAAAAAAAAACCAAACAAACTGTCCTCCACCTATCCACATCCCTTGTATCTCCCCGCATGTTCATCTTCACCTACAATAACCAGGCGCAATCCCAAAAAGAGGTGACCCGCTCATCTTTCAAGTGACTGCACCTGACTATTTCCCCATCAATCAATAGACTTCCCTCGTAGACTCATGAATACCCTCCCACTTGCACACCACGACGAAATCCGATGAAGTCCTTACTCACATCCTCGCGGATCGCTGTGGCTGCTCGAGAAACAGGCAGGTGATTCACCCTCTCCTTCCTCACTTCCGCCAACCGATCTCAAATCCCAAAAATCCCTTCATCTCTTACCCCCCCCCCCCCCCCCCCCCCCCCCCCCGCCATCGGATTTAAACCCCCCTCCTGCCCAAAAAAGCTATCGCATGAACTTGCTGAAACACTCCCCGTCAAGTATCATACTCAAGCGAGCAAAAAAACACAGGGCTAAGCGAAGAAACCAATACCCGCCAATGAACACCCCTCGCACATATGATAATATAGAAACCAGCTACTTAGCTAGCCTTCTATCTTCATCCTCTCATCGCCCAGAATCAGCAATCCCACTCTCATACCGACTTAACATCCAAACACCACCCCTCTCCCATTAACACATCCACACCATCATAAACCGAAAAATCCCCCTCTCAATTCTAGCCCCATCATACCATACTCCCACAGAAAATAGTGACAACAAATCGAGAGCAGGGTATCCCCTCGGTTGTAAATGTACTACGGCCGTAAAGTCGGTGCTGGTGGAGAATAGATCTAAGCATTGGTCAGTTCTATATTTATCGATTTCAGAGGCAACGGGGTCTTGTTATTGGTCTAATCCGCCGGAAAGTATCCAGAATGGAGAAAAGCGATGGTATCGGAGGTCAAAAATCCGATCTCCACCAGCACCGACTTTACGGCCGTAGTACATTTACAACCGAGGGGATAGCAAGATTACTACGACCCCAATTACTGCAACACTACAGCAGTAAAAAAACAACAAAAGAGACCAACCCAGCCCACCCCTTCACATCCAGAGCACAGAAATTCAAGAAAGAACACAAGTAGAAAAGATACTTTCAATATTTTCAACATTATCATTCGTCATATGGTACAATTGCCACCCTAGCCTAGCCTAGCCTTTACCCATGCCCCATTCTAAACCCCCTCAGAAAAGAAGTCGAAGAAGAAGAATTGAAAAGAATTGAAAACGCAACTATACAGGGCAAGGCGACGAAAATAAAGCTCCCGTGTATGCAAACTACCTGCCCGCCTGCCTTGTTCTGCGAGTATATATTCCACACACGCTCCCCCCCCCCCCAAAAATCAAACGTAAAAAAGTAGCCAGGCATTCTTTTACCCTTTCCACGAAAAAGCAAAGGTCGCCTGGTAATATAATAGACACACCGTAAAATAAAATGAACGGGATTGGGTATTCCAGATACAAAAAGCATGGAAAGCGCTTTCAAACGACACAAACATACACAAATATCTCGCTAACCAGGTTTTGAACCCCCTTTTTAAAACGTCCCCTTCATAGCCTGACCTTGTGCCCGGTAAGTTTGAACCAGAGAACTGCCACCAAGTCCTCCTTGAATTTCTCCCAAGGATTGCGGTTCAAGTAATTGCTCAGTTCGCGATAGTTGTACATTTCACCCCAACAATCACGTCCCCACTCACAGCCTGCCATGTTGACAACAAAGTCACGGTCCTTCTCATTGTAGTGTATGCGGGTGTCGTTGCCATTTTCGGAACAAGCTCCGGGTGGGAAACTGTTGATGCTTCTCTGAGGAATAAAGGCTGTGTGTGGTCGAATCCATGGCTGATTGATGTAGAGAAACTCAAGCGCGTCCTGTTCTTTGTGTTCCCATTCCATGTGCTTCTGTTCATATCCGACTGGGTCCCACCAAACATCTAGAAGTCTGTCGGTCCAAGCGCTTCGTTTAATGAAGAACGAGCCAAGATTGAACCCGGAGCAGTCTTGTGGAACGACCAGGTTAATAGAATCGGCCTTTCCGTCTCCAACTGCGCTACGAGCTTCTTCGTCGAGGTGTTTGGCTGGGAATGGGTGGGTAATGTTGAGGGGGTTGTATTCGTTAATATCGCGGTAGGTATTGGCGCCGATGTTGTTGAAAATGTGGGATTGAAGCGAGTATGAAGGCTCCATAACAAAAGTGTTGAGGTCCATCCACCAGAACCTATCAATGAAGATTAGCATATAAAACAACAGACAGTGGTAATCCACATACCATTCAGCATCTGGATATTTTCTTAAGCAGTTTCGAATTGTATCGACCTTTTCCCAGCTTTCTCTCCATTCGTGAGCGTATCTCTTCTTGGTGCTCATATCCACAATTTCGAGTTCGTATCCCCATCGATTGGCATACTTCTTCTTATTCCGTACACTGTCTCGCTCAATCGCCCATTCTCTAGGACCCTTCCATTCCATTACACCACCCCCTTGGTTTGCAGCGAGTATAATCACAAACTTCTTTCCTCCCCCAATATGTTTGCTCCTTCGCCAGTAGTAGTGAAGAGCTATACCTCGTTAGAAAGTGTCTGCCAAGATGTTGGAATGGAAGGTGTACTTACGTGTGGTATAAAAGAGTATTATCATTACAATGAAAGCCAAAACGGCAAGCAGTCTTAACCTGAACTTGCGAGAAGTGGTTCTTGCGTAAAGACTCAACCTTGCAAGCTTGCCGCTGCCAACCCACCGACCCCTTCCGAGTTTCTCCTTTTCTGCGTAGCTTTTTTCGTTTCCGCCATTGAATCTGGGAAGGCTGTTTGATATAGACCTATAATGTCGATTGAAAAAGCCATTATTCTTGGTGGAAAAAGACGGGTAGCCATTGACCCCTTCCGATTTCATTTTTGCAGACTCCCATGTTACACCACTGCCTCCATTGGCACCACCGCCGCGAGATCCAGGACTTGAGCGTCCGCTCACATCGACGTATGGACTGCTTAGCCCTGGACTTGACCACCCGCCTCCAGGTCTTGGAGACGGACTGCGCGACAAGGTCATCGGTATGTTTGGCGTCCCAGGTATAGGGGGTAGGGCCGTTGCACTGTTGCGCGCTGGCGAAGAGTCGGAACCAGATGTTTCTTGAGTAATGACGTCCGCAGGCGTATTTGATTTTGAAACAGTAGAACGGCGTCTTCGATGCGAAAACGACCCGCCGGCAGAGTTGAATGTGGGAGTGAGTGAAGCCAGGACGAGGATGGAGTACCAGAGGGCTCGTAGACCGTCTGGTGCTGATTGGGTGGTTGATATTAAATTCCGACAAAGAACAACGACGGCGGCGAACTTCTTTGCGTGGCCTCGTATTGGGCTGGGACGTCGCCTGTGTTTCCTTGATCTCCCACACACAAGAGCTGCAACTGCAAGTGCAAGCAGATCTGCGAGCGATGCTGCTGCGAGATAGCTGGGTAAAGATGAACTTTTGCCCCAATGCTGGTCTTGAACACGGTAATCGTTCTGCAAGTCTTAGCGCGCTTCGGGCTTTCTGCGGTAGGTCGGTCGTATCCAGCTTTGTCCGTGGGGCTTGAGAAGGCGGGTGGAAGTAAGCTGCAGGTGCAAAAGGAAGGCAAGAGAGAGTGTGAAGCGGGTGCGATTGTGAATGGAAAAACGAGTGTTCAACGTGGCCACAGAAGTGTAAAAAATTTATGGAGAGTCTAGAAAGGAGAAACTTGCTGACGACGGGTGCGCCTGGTTCAGGAGGTGAACCCGTTTTAAAAAAAATAGTGCCAAGCTCCCGATGAACTTCCCCCCTGATCAGTTTGGTGAGCACTCAGCATTCTCCTTGTGCATCTCGCTATAATTGTCCATCTATATCAGCCTCACCCGTGGGGGGCAGTCGCGTGGGCAAGACAAACTAATTAAAAGCACATAACTTCAATTACTCTCAAGCAGCCTCTCCATGCACAAGAAAAGCAGAACAATACAAGTTCATCATGTTAAAGGGGTTAAAAATGAGGACAATAATGGACAACCTCACTGAATGGGAACTGCATCATGAAGTAAGCTCTTGAAGTAAGCTCTCTGCATGGGAGAAATTAAGCTCATGTGTCTCAGTGCATACCGGACCAAACCCACTCATTTTAATGGGGATCCACCCTCAAAATCCCCTTACTCACTACTCGACTACGCTCGAAGCAGAATTGGAGATATACTTCAACCTGTTGAAAAGTCTAGCATAAAACTTGGGGTGCAACTAAGCCGGGGTTTTACATTAGTGGCCTAGACATATGCTGAAAACCAGGGGAGCGTCGCGACGACTGGCCACCGCTGCTGATGGCATTGCAATCTTCCCACCAGCGACTTCTGTACCGAGCAGTGGCACTGGCACGCCATGCCACGACGGAGGTTGGCGGTGATCTTTGTGGTGATCTCGGCTAGCTCCCGCCTCTTCGTAGCACAGCGAAGTGATATCAAATGCATGTTAAGATGCTGACCATGAATTATATCTTCGAATCTCGAATGCAGCGTGTCACGAAGGCAAGAAGCTTTGGGGGCTATCTGTAGAGATCAGTTAGATATGGCATCGAAGGTTGTGCCACCTATTTGGTCTAACGATCCTGCGAGTAGGAGGCGTAGGTGGGAGGAAGCGAATTTTGTATGCTTGACTGGTTAGATTTGAGGTTGCACCAGTGAGACTTCGTCAAACTTGAATCGCCGAGTGAGTTAATTACGAAGCGCTTTTGCATCTTGGGAAAGCCAATGAAAGTAGAAATTTAATACCGTATTAATTGATTTAGAACGCCCCCCTTCTCCCGTTTTTGACTTTATTGTCCTTGGATATCTAAGACAATAGAGGTCAAAATAGCAGAGATTCCGAAAACGGGAGAGGATTCGATCACGGGAGAAACTCTCCCATTAATCTTAATTCTCTTTCATGGTCTAGCACAATGAAGTTAAAAACGGGAGGGGTGGCGCTCTAAACCAATTAATACGGTACGAAGAAAGGCTTTCAAACCGAGGTGTCGAGTAACGACTCGTGGTGTTTTTTTGCACGCGAATCGTCTTCGTTCAAGGGGGCATTCTCAGAAAGGAGATACAAGTCTGGAAAGAGTGCTGGTACCGGTAGGCAGGTTGACAAATCGCAGTCAAGAGACTAGTTATCTTGCAATGGACGATCTTCTCATTTTCAGAGCGAGAAAAGTCAAGTTTTAAAATAAAACATATCGGGGCTTCAAAGAATTTAAAAGAAAAAAAGTCATCGATAATTTTGACGCTCTGGACGGCACGGCATGGGAGAGATCTATTTTTGGAACGGGAGAGCCAGGCCAAGAGAGGGAAAGCCGAAATATGTCGGATTTAAGCCAGCTACCTAGGTACGTTCCTCGAGCTCCACCACGCGAACTTTGACACTCACTCCCAAAGACAAACAACAAGAGAATGGGGGAAAGCGAGGCTGTTCGCTATATTTCTAACCGGGATGCTGGGAAGCCGGATGACGGGCAGATTTCGCCATCTCCTCAGGCGCGTCTCGTGGTCCGGATCCTCGCGACCATGCATTTCATTGGTCCTGGCGACCTCGAAGCGCCGGCAACCTCAACACCTGCCTGTCGGCGCGTATGGCTTCAATAGCCAGCGAACGACGTGAACCATCCCGGGGAAAATCTACGAGAATCTCTCCATCTGCAGCTGCCATCGAATCAGAGCGACCCCACGGTATGCCGGGTTACATTTGCAGCATCCAGAGCATCCAGTCCTCTGCCGCGTGCTGGGTCCAACGCAATGACTCCAATGAGTAAAAAGGCGTCAAGGTCGCCCAGCCCTTCAAACCCATCTCGCTCGGCCATGATCTGACGGCCATGAATCTGGTTTCATTTTCATTTTTCATACGTACTCTCTCTTTGTAGCTTCGTCAATCTTCTCACCCGTCGTTTTTGTTGTCATCGTCACCGTCACTACCTCCGCAAACCTGCACTCGCCAATCAGCGTTCCTATTGTACCACTTCTTATTGTCCGCCCACAATAGCTTTGTATACCACAATCTCAATGCACGCACTTCTTTCTTTGATGAATATTTCCATTCTCTGTTAGATTTTTCCCCATCTGTATGGTTATTCCTTCCGCATATACAAACTCTACGACAATCACAAAAGTTACTTTTCAACATCGCAAGCTTTCCATTGCTACAACAAAACCAGCCATCTGCGATAGCTTTACCACTTTTTTAACTTGAACAACAAAAATTACTCCTGAAGTTGCCAACATCCCAAATATGTCTATGGCGCTTGGCTTAGCCACGAAGACAGGTGCACCTACATATCATGCGAAACAACCTATACCGAACCCCTTCGATACGCCCTTTGACGAAGGAGAAGAAAGTTATGAGTGGTGGGACGAGGACGAGGCTTCGCCGCCGCGGCCATACGACGACAGAAAAGCAGCGTTAACAGTACCTGAGAATGTCGGCTTTGAATCGAGTACCAGAGCTACGAATCGGCATACGTCCAGAAAATTAGACAAGAGATATTCAGTCCATAAACCGATGCGAATCAAGTCTCGAGGGCGACAGAAAAAACAGAATGCAAAGGCAGGAATCAAACTGGTGACAGATTTTTCTGCGAAACAACAAGGACCCACACAGCTGCCAGTTCCTCAGCCCAAGCCCCAAGGTCGTTTTGTTGACTTGGCTGCTCTACAAGCTTTGAATGGCGAGAAAAGCACAAAGTCATCCGGGGGATTCTGGAAATCGATTATGAATAAGGGTGGATTAGGAAACGTCAACGTACCAGCGCCAGCACCAGCACCAGTTCAAGCAGTTGCCTCGAACCCATCGAGACTTGCGCCCTCACAAATTGATCCATCTGCCGACCTTTCACCTAGTGATAGACCTATATTCATTGGACTTTCTATTCCTTCTCGCGACGTTTCGATGCATGCTGCGAGCCCTCACTCCGCTTCGTCAGAAACTGCCAGAATTGTTAGCAGCTATCAAAACCGTACACCAACAGGACAAATGCCAGAAACTCCAACAATTTTGATTACACCTGCACAAGAAGAGTCTTATTGGTCCCCAGATACTCCGGGTAGTTTTTATGCTAGCGGAAAGAACTCGGCCACATCAAGCTTCTACTCGCAGGTGGGCATCGATCAGATCGGAAATGCTCCCCCGGTTCCAAAAGTGCCAGCGTCTATTCTAAAAGAAGAGCAACAACGGTTAGCAGCACAGCAAAGCTGTTTTTCTCCAGACTCGGACGATGGAGAGGCCTGGGAAGATGAAAGTGTATCGTCTCGTGTGGTTTCTTCCTGCACTGTGTTTGAAGAAGACGTTAGCCCTATCCTTACAAGGACGGCACGTGGTATTTCTGTATCTGATGGGTCCAAGTCTGGCAAGAATACAACTGTTAGCCCTGTTACAACTCGTCGACATTCAAAAGGCTGGTGGAACTATATTACAACGCCATTTTTGACCCGCTCGAACACTTTTGCTACCTATGAACCTGAACACCAACAACCTCCCGCGCTTCCTAGTTTAGCGATCGCTGCCGCTAAGGCGCACGAGGCCGAGAGAAATGGAAAAACATGGGAGAAACAGTTTTCACCTCTGACTCCGGAAACCTCGACAACCATTCAGTCGGGCGACCATTGGTGGGATAGGGAACGAAGTGATTCAAAATCAGCAGCGCAATCTCCAGTGGATCGAAACTCGAAGCATAAAACGCAGCTGTCTACTGCTACTGTTCCATTCTTTCTTTCCCCGGATCTTTCTGAGCCAGTACCTCGACCGATCGGAAACTCTGAAGCATCACACCCGACTTCAAACACACGGGAGACTGTGGTAAATGAAGTGGAAATAAACACCATGACCATACAGAGCAACAATCCATTTATTCAACCACGAGTAGAAGAGCAAAATGAACTCAACACACTCTCTGCTAGGAGACAGGCTGTACAGCCTACTCCAGTGGTTATCATGCAAGCTCCTGAGCCCGTATTCGTCAATGTTCAAGTAAGCCAGTCTCCAGAACTAGCTGACACGGATCGCGAAAATACACCACCACCAGCATATTCGCCTCCAACACGTGGTGTCCCGAGATATAGAGCAGTTTTCCCTCCAGGACATGATCTCAATATTCAACAGCCAATGTCCCCTGGACCCATCACGCCTGGAATGCAAAATGCCATGGCGGCTCCAGGAGCTATATATATGTCAGAGGTCCCTCTGACACCAGCTGTAGCTGCTCGCGGACCTATAAACTTGAACTCGTCGTATCGTGAGCTTCCAACAAGGGAGCGCGGCGAATTCATCACTGCAGATCACATAATGGGCCCATCCAAGAAAGCTCAAAAAGCCGAAGCAAAACGCAGGCGATACGAAAAGGAAGATGCTGTGGCTCACCGAGCTGGAGGATGGTGGCGAGGCCGTGGTTGTATTCCGAAAAGAGGCTGCTATGGTCGCAAAGGAGCCGAAGGACGAAAGAAGCGTCGAATCTATCTTTGTCTCATCATTCTCTTTCTACTAATAATTATTCTGTCTATTGTCCTGGCGACGACTCTTCATCGAAAATCAGGTTCGGATATCCAGCCATCTCAGTGGTTGAACTTGACTGGGTTCCCTCCGATATTCGCCGGTCTATCGACTGTAATTGCTCCGGTCAACACAGTCACGAACACTGGATGTGTCTTTCCAGCGACGGCATGGAGTTGCAACTTGCCTAAAGAGGAGCAAGCATCAATCGCCCCTAACCCTTCGAATCAGCCCAACTTTGTCATAAACATTCAGTGGGATAACAGCAGCGCGACGAACGCTACATTCGCCAATGTTACTGGGAATCACAACCTTCCAATCCGCTCCCTCAGCGGCAATGCCGTTTCCGCCGGTCAATTCATGAAGCACCTCTTCCTCAGAGCAAAGCGGGCAATAACTATCGTCCCATCACCAGCTCCACCTTCATTTGCTGAAGAATTCTTCCTTGGAAATACCACTGATGGAATTGTTTCTAATGACAAAGCTGGAGAACCAACTCCCTTCTACATCACCTTCCTCGATCCCACAACCTCAAACCTCACCAAACGAGCCCTCTCCATGTCCTCTCGTCAAACTAGCTCCAACAGCACTGCCTCTACCTCTGATCAATTTCCCAATCTCACCGCCATCATCCCAGCCCCAAGTCTTAACTCAGATGGCACAGCGGCACCCGCAAACCTCCTCCCTCTCCCCGTCCAACAGCCAATACGACTGTACGATCGCGGGCTTCCTACAGAGCATTACGGTTTCTACAATTACTTTGACCGCTCTATCTTCCTGAAGAGTCTAGATCTTCTAAACGAGACGAATGCACAGGATGGGGAGGTACAAGATGATGAGAATGGCGGTGCAACAGAAAACGAAGCTGCATTCCGCTGCACCTGGACACAAACACGTTTCCTCGTGCAGATGTGGACACGTATGAATACCACTGTGCAACTACTAAATTCCACACATGCCTCCACCTCCGCAGCTTCCTCATCCGACTCCTCCTCCGCGGCGACAGACTTCTCGCAACCCGGCTCATTCCCGTACCCAATCACAATGACCCTCGACCGCCACGGCGGCGACGCGAGCACAAAGATGATATACTGTTACAGCATGAACGACCGTGAGGGGATAGTTGTGGATAGTGGAAAGATCGTGGAGGAACAACGGTTCTTCGGAGGGACGATTGTTAATCCGGCGGCGACTTTGTTTAACAATCAGAGTGACCCTAGTCAGGGAGGTTTCGATGGTGGAAGTGGAGGCTGTAAATGTGGTTGGCAGAATTTTGAGGGCGTTGTTTAGAGGGGATGTGGATGAATTTTGGAAATACGCAAGTTTGTATAAGGAGAAGGGGGTAAATGGACGTACATATTATGGGGAAAACAAAAATGCATTTCTTATGGAGTTTGGGGGAGGGGAATAGGGGGGTATTACATATGCATAATTAGAGAGGGATGCTGGTATGTAGTTAAGAATTAATGAGAGATATGTACATGACTACCTTCATTGAAGAGAACTTGGACTTGTGGCTTGGTGGTGATTGGGATTTCGTTCGAGAAATCTTTGGTTAAATTACTCGGGCTTTTCTTTCTCTTTTTGGCAAAGGGGAATCGGCTTTTTTTTTGGATAGGTAAATAGGAGGTTGGTGTGATAGTCTTGGTATTTTAGTATATCTAGGTTGAGAGGACTTGGTAAGAATTTGGATTTGGATTTGTTCACTAGGGATTTATTAGAATTGAAATTGACATTTCCTCAAATCTACACCAAATTTTTGCAACACGAGATAAACAATCGATTTACCCTATCAATTTCCAAGTTGCTGCTCCAAACATCTCAAAATCACGAATCCTTATTCCCGATCTCTTACCCTGCGATCCCCGAATCTCTTATTCCCAATCACCTACCCGGGGATAAATTCCTTACACATCCAGGTTACCCGGGGATGGCACCTCGGGAGCAGAATTTGGCCTTGGAAACGAAAAAAAGAAAAAGAGAATTAGATGAGGGAGAAGAGGGAGAGAGGGGAAGGAGGAGAGAGAAGTAGAAAAGAGGAAAGGGGAAAGATCTCTTAAATCCGCCTTTTTCGCTATTTTATTTAAGGTTACATACCCACAATCCACAAACAACCCCGCGGCTGCAAGGCTGACAGACGACACAAACATCGACATGAAATGACCACCACCTCCTCGAGCAGCCCCTGCTCTCACAACCAACATGATCTCCCAATTCTAATCCCACTGAAAACGACACTAGAGACGAGCGCGGCGGTTCGGACGTTGAGGGTTTATGTTACGGCGGTGGGGTTGAGGAATGCGAGTGGGACTTTGGCGTAAGTTTTTCTTTCCGACGAGAGGAGGGGGAACGGGAGAAAGGAAAGGGAACGGGATGGGATGAGGATGGAAGGGGAAGGGATAGAAGGGATGAGTGCTGATAAGAAGACTAGGCTAGTAAGGAAACTCGTCCCTCGAGATGGCGGTTTCGACTTCCAGCACCTACGTCGTTTTGCGAAACCAGATGTCGTGCCGCAACATGTTCGCGATACGCTACTATCCAACGACTCCTCTGGCGAGGAGGTGATTTTCCTGGTTATTGCTGCGTGTAGTATCATTTCCCGTCAAACCCTCGTCGAAGCCCTATCTAGCGGAGCGTCGGGGGAAACGGAGGGTCTTCGCATCCACGAAATCGAAATCCCCCTCCTCCCTCCCACATCCCAAGAACAAGCCGACGTCTGGACGAAGAAATACTGGCCTACGGTATATAAGAAGAGTAATCCCTTTGGCCCGCATCCGAGTCTGGTTTCTAGGGCGGCGGCGGAGTTTGAGGGGGAGGTTGGGGGGTGGATGAGTGTTGCGTGGAGGGTTGCGAGGGAGGCGAGGGGGGTGGGTGAGGGGGTGGGTGTTGGTGTTGTGGTTGTGGAGAGGAGGGAGGGCATGGGGAGGGTGGTTGCTGTTGCGGGGGATGCGAGGTGGTTTGGATGGCCTCGAGAGGGAGGTGGAGATGGGAATGTTACGGCTCATGCGGTGATGCGTGCTATTGGCATGGTTGCTGCTGGTCTCTCTCAAGATCCCCCCTCCTCACCACCGAACATCTTCCAAACCGCACCCCTCCTCCCTCTCGAATCCTCACTCCCAGAACAACCAGCAAACACAGACGGCTACCTCTGTCACGACCTCGAAATCTACAGTACCCACGAGCCTTGCGTTATGTGCTCCATGGCCATCATCCACTCCCGTTTCAAACACATAGTCTTCGAACATCGTATGCCTGCTACAGGCGGGATTTGCGCAGATGGGGAAGGTGGCTTGGGTCATGGGTTGTGGTGGAGGAAGGAGTTGAATTGGACGATGCTTGGGTGGCAGTTTTGTCGTGGTTCTGAAGAGGTTGAGGATACAGAAAGGGGGAGGATAGGAGGGGTAGATAGAGAACTTAATGCATGATTTTATGAAGAATTGTGAGTTTGGTGCTTCTATGGCTAGGTGATAACAATATATATCCTTTGAAGGCGGAGTGGCTAGTAGATCGGGTTCGATTCCCGAGTCCTTGCTCCTGGTGGCGTGCACCTCCCCTTATTTTACCCTACCCGTATACGGGTAGGGTAGGGTAAAAAGATAAACAACAATATGCAAGATAACAATATATATCTACTCGTTGACTATTCAAAAAAAAAAACCCCCCCACCCAAAAAAGATAGAACAACTACCTAACTAAACCAGCAAAACTCCACCCCAGCCGAAGCCAGGGTTTAGAAAACACCGCGACGGCATTTTTAGAGATCGTTCGATAGTTTTTACACCTCACAGTGCGCTCTTTTCTAGTTTAGACACCGAGTAGTCGAATCAGTGTGCTAGCGACGAGGCGCCCCATCTCCATATGTAGTCTCATAGGAGGAAGAAAGGAATCGGGACCGGCGTATCCGGTTGTCAGGCCGGGCTGTTCATTGGACGATGGAAGCTGTGGTATTTGGATTTATATGGTGGTGGAGTTGGTTTGAAGGTTGCGGATTTTTTTAAGCGAATTGCAGTTATCAGTCCAAAGTACCTCTCCTGTTTTCAACCCTATCATGTCAGGCCTTCACAAAGAATTAAGATTAAAATAAAATTAGATCCTCTTTTTTCTTTTTCTCTCTCTTTTTCTTTCTCTCTCTTTTTCTTTTCCTTTATTGCTTGATATTAAATAAAAGAAATATAATAAAACTTTAATATAAGAATATAATCCGGAAACGGAAGTATATTCTTATTTTAGCGATATTCTTAATAAGTAGATAGGTATATATTAAAGCTATTCCGAGACTTTATTTACTATTATAATACTAAAAAAATTATGAATATTCCTTTACTTTCTTATATTAATCTTATAGCTTTTAAGCTCTTCTATAAGCCTTTTAAAGGTTTATATATTCTTAATAAAGCCTTTTTCTTAATATAATTTAAATATCTATTTAGAATAATACTTTTTCTTTTATTTAATATATATTATAATGGCTTAAAAAGAGTATATATTTAAAGACTCTATAATAGGGGAAAAAAGAGATAATAAAAGGGAGTTATCGAAATTAAATATCTTATTAAAGGGTATCGAAGAATATTTAAGAATAATAAAAGAGAGTATTTATAATTTAAGACTTAGATTTACTAAGAATATTCTAAAGTGCGCGAGTATTCTTATTTATTATATAAAAAAAATCGGGACCACTAATCATATTCTTATTTTAGCGATATTCTTAACCAGAGTAATTCTTATATCGAGGTTTTATTGTACGAATAAAACAGCAATAAGTCAGGAGAGAAACGCAAGACAAGTAACAACGTAAGACGACCTCGTATCGAACTAAGAATTACAACCTCATCTCACCTCACCTCCGGATTCCCAGCAGGATTTCGAGTACAATAGGTCAGCTTTACTTATAAAACCGACAAACGGGGTCTAACTTACCGCATCATCACGATGGGGAAAATAGTGATACGGGAGACGATTGCTGCGTGCGCATGGGGAGAACGCTAGTTCTTGGAGTTGAGGACTTGAGGGGTGTCGTGTTTGTTTGGTTGGTTGGGGAGAGATGAGTGAGGCTTTGGGTTTTTTGTGATGATTGTGTAGATGGAGATGAGTTATTATGTTTTACTACCGAAACAAAGTTCACTCTCACACCTAGCCACCTTCATCCCTCCCAAAACTTACTACTTTCCTCCTCTCTTTTCAAATCACAACAGCTTTTCAGTTTTACATCCAAAATTGAAATGGATAGTAAGAGGGAAGAAAGTGATTTCCAAGTCAAGAATGAGAAGACGGCGGGCAAGTGAGAGATACCAACGCTAGGATGGTGGGATGGTGGGGAGGTTGGTATGCTGGGTGCTATATATGGAAGTAAAGATGGTGGGAGAGCGGGTTGGTGGTAAGAGGGATTGGAAAGGAGGGAGTGTGAGAGTTAGGAAATAAGTAGTAGTTCTAGAAATTGGTAAGGATGTACCTCTCTTTGACCCTTGAGAGTATAAAACCCCACCTCATAAGCACAACCCAAACTCCCGCCCATAATCACTACCACCGTCAAAATAACTTAAATACCTCTTTCTCACCATTCATTTCTCCTTCTCTATCCTCTCACATGACCAAGTCGTTCAAACCCCAACAACTCGTAAATCACCATTTAAAACCCAAACCTACCTCTGTCGTTGCCTATTCCAATGTAAGTACCGCCAGAGATAGTAAGCTACATAGAAGATATTGAAACAGAACTACTTCAGTAGGAAAGTAAAGCGATAGGATTGCTACCGAAACCCACCTCACCGTCCCCTACGGGAGCAACCGTACAATTATGATTGTATAGGAAACAATTATGAATGTATAGGGGGTAATAATTCTTGTTTTAATTGTAAAATTAATAATTTTTCAAATTTTTAGCACGTCCTTAGTGCAATGTTAATTGATTTAATTGTTGAAAAATAATTAATTTAATTTTAATGTACAATTTATGTATATATAATTTTTTTCTATTATTAAATTATTACTTTCTGTAATAATAAATTTAATTCGAATATCAAATTTATGTATATTTAATTCTTTTTTGGTATTAAATTAATATTTTTATAATAATAAATTTAATTTATATTATTTTATTATCTTTTTTATATTTGTTAATATATTTATAATTTATAGTATTCTTTTAATCTTTGTATTTAATTCTTTTTTTATTATAATTATTCTTTAGGTTTTCTTAATATTATAATCGGGAGAAACGTTTTAGTTTAGCGTTAATATAATAGATATTAGATAATGATTTAATATAATTATATTAGAAATAATTCTTAAATAAAGAATAATTATATATTAATATATTTATTATATCTTTTTATATTATTATTAATTTTATAATTATAATTTATTTTATTAAAATAACTTTTTAAAATTATATATAATTAAAATAGTTCTTTTTTATTTAAATAGTATATATATTTTTAAAGTACTATTATTTTATATTTATATATTAGTATTATTTTATAGTTTATATAATAGGAGAGGTTTAGAGAGTTTTTTATAAGGTATAGATTTATAGAACGAATAATAATAATTATTAAGAGGTTAAATTTAATATATATAAGGGTTCGATTTAAAGGAAATAGTAAAAGGGTATTAAGAATAAGAATTTATATTTTAAGAGTATTTATATTTTTTAGGTCTATTATAAGAGTATTATTATTTATTAGGGGTATATTATTATTATTTATATTTAATCAAATTTTATATTTTTTTTTAAAGTTTAATTAAATTATATAATATTATAATCTTCGTTAATTAGATGAATATTAAAAAGGAAAATAATATTATAATTCTTTTATTTTAGAAGTAATAATAGGGTTAAAGTAGAGTATTATTAATAGATTTAATATAAGGAAATTATAGAATTAATATTAATATAATTATATTTATAAGGTAAAAAATAAATATATATATAAATTTTATTATAATGAATTTTTATTAATATCTAATTAATTTAGAGAATTTAAAAGTTAAATTTAAAATAGATTAAATATTTAAAATTTTCAAAAATAATAAGATATTTATTTATAATCTATAAAAACTCTTAAATTATAGAAATTTTTATTTTTTTATTAAAGTATAAACTTTTATTTTTTTTTTAATTTATATATATCTTATATAGATATAATATTTATTATACTTATAATAAGTATAAATAATTGCTTATAAGTTAGTATTACCTTTTTAAGAGTTTTTAATAAGGTATTTTTTAATTTAATAAAAACCTCTTATATAAGCGCTATTAATATTATTATTATATAATCGAAAAGAATTAATAATTAATACCTTTTTATATTAGGAAGGGTATTCTTTATTATAAATTCGATCTTTTATTTAAACCGTTTAAATTCTTTAGAATTAATTTGATTTAAAGTATTTATTATTAATAGAAAAAATATAATAAGATATTAATTTATTTATTTATTTATTTACTCTATTTAACGTCAGACGGAGACCAGATTTTTCACTGGTTCCTAAAAGTCCCAAATTGGGCACATGACGCCAGGGG